>JADRCD010092679.1:0-13037 GCA_019843815.1 Montemys delectorum | reverse complement strand
TGATGCATTATTTTGAAATATACAGTTAATATGTTTGGAGTTATTTGAAATTTATAGTGAGAAAAGCATATGTTTTTGCAGTATTCCTGTAGACAAGCATCTTCATAACACTGTTAACTGATTGCTTTATATCAAACAGCTTTATAATACTCATTTTTATTATAATATTTTATAAATTTTAAGGAATATGACAAAAAAAGATATTGTAGGTATTGAAGAGGGGGTCTCTGGGAGGAGTTGGGGTACAAAAGGGAAACAAGAATGTGATTTAATTCTATTTACTTAAAATATGTTTTTAAATGTTAACAAATTCAGACAAATTGAAATCATGTAACTTTTCTCATCATAATGCAATAAAAGTTAATTTAAAAAATAAATTAATTAGTTAATTAAAAAAGAATCCAATATCCCTTTATAGCACACATTAGTCCCAATTTTATCTAAATATAATCTTGTCCCTCACTTTACCTTAAAAATACTATGCAATCCATAGGAGCTGGAATGAGGATGGCTAGGAAGTTAAGAGTACTGGATGCTCTTCCAGAGTACCTGGGTTCAATTCCCAGCACCCACATAGCACTTCACAACTATCTTTAACTTCTGTTCCACGGGAGTCCATGTCCTTCTTCTTCTGGACTCTGTAGGTACAAGGCATATACGTAGTACATAGAGAAATATTCAGCCTAAACATGTACATGAAATACAATAATAAATAAGTAATATACAATCCTGCAGGTAGTCAATCTAGAACCTTCTAGTACACTGTAGCTTATTTTTCTTCTTAAGACAAAAATATACTTTTCACCATATATATATATATATATATATGTGTGTGTGTGTGTGTGTGTGTGTGTGTGTGTGTGTGTGTGTTTTGTCTCACAATTGTTTTTCCAGTGAAAACAAGAGCTTGGACCACAATTTGAGTGATCAGTCAAGCACTGAGGCACACATTTGGCAACTTCAGCACCATGAACAGGTGTTGATATTCATTGATGAAGCCAAAAAAGTCTTTTAAAAATGACTCTTAGATACAATAAAATCAGGGGGAAAGCTATATTTCAAATAGTTTAAAAGAACAAGTGACATCAACCCTGACAGTGGATTGTCTTCCTTTGATGATGATAGATTCAAAAATTAAATCAGGGGAGTGAGAAGATAAATTCAGACTATGTAACAAAGAAGTATTTCTAATGCCTAGGAGATGATATTTCGAAAAGTGTGTTTGTGTGCATGCACATGTGTATTCTCAAATGATAGGAACACTGATGGAAGGAAGTGTCAAGAGACAAGAGAATGTTTCAGAGAAACACCTAACAGACTTTCCAATGACTTCAGGTTTTTTGAGCCCGGCTAAATTGCCAACTTGGTTTTCCCTTAATATTTTTCTATTATATTCCAAAATGTTGAGTAATATTACTCTATCATGAAAACTGAATTAATTTCAAAAGTCCTAAAGGCAGTTTACTATATTTTGAGAAATAAAAATTTTTTAAATGAGAAACAATTGTGATGAGTAAATACAGTCTCTTAAATGATCCTAGATTTCCTCTATTAAGGAGAATATCTATATTCACTGAGTCTTTGCTATGGTTCAAACATCTTGTTTAAGCTCAACAATATGTTATAATCCCTTTTACCAGGAAAGAGATCATGGAGAAGGTCTTGATTCTTAGAACAGAGCATACAACTCCCCCAGGCATTTCTGACTTGGAAACACACACTATCAACCATGAGACGATGTGCCCCCACTTAGATGATCATGTAGTACACATAATTATGCAAGGTGATCAATCCCTTGTGTCGTGGCTCTTAATTTCTTTAAATCATAAAATATATTTATAAGTTTTTATTTATTTTTAGCTTTTTGAGTCAGTGTTCCTACTACCAGTCCAGCAGGCCTAGAGCTCGCTGTGTAGAACAAACTGGTTCTAAACTTGTAGCAAATCTTCCTATGTCATGCAAGACCATGCCTAGATAAACATTCTTACTTTTAGTGACATATTAAACTGCATATACTCATGAAGTATGTATAAAATAATATTTTAACACATTTATATAACATGAAATGATTAGTTAAAACAATGGTATATCAGCTGAAACACTTATCATTTCTTTGTCTGGAGAATGTTTAAAAATCCTCTCTAGTAGCTAATTTTAGGCATACAGTTATTATCAGCCTTGGTGTTACCCTACTATGCTGTAGTACATCTAAAATCTTTCTTCTTGCTCATTTTCACTCCTATGCAAAATGTTTGTAGAATGCTGTTAGAAACCACACATAGTCTCTTTGGAAATGTATCTGCATTAGTTACTATTGTTTCTATGACAAATTACTGGAACCAATAGCAAATTAGAGAAGAAGGAGTTTATTTTGGTTTATGGATCCAAGGGAGAGTCCTTAATAGCAGGGGAAGTATGACAGTGGTGGGCACAGAAAGCTGAAGGATCACATCTTCAACCATATGTAGATTGTAGAGCATAGACTGGAAGTACGGAGAGGTTATAAACCCTCAAAGGCCACCCTCAGTAACATATTTCCCCCAGCAAGGCTCCAAGACCTAAAAGTCACACAACTTTCCCAAGCAGCATCACAAAGTGTTCTAAACCATGAGCCTGTGGGGGAGATTTCTCATTCAAACCACAATAAGTACCCAACTTTCAAAACTTAGTGTATGTTCTTCACTGGGAAAAAAAAGACCGTCCAGGTGCTTTCTATTTTGAGAATTCTTGCCTTAAACAACAATGTAGAATTTATTTGATGAAGTAGAGATGTAGACAACAAAAATGTGGTCTTCAGCAGAAAGCAAGATTCTTGTCATGGGAAGATAAATACAAGTTAGAGAGCCTGTGACTATAACAGGAAATAGACAAGATAAGGTCCAGGATTTGGGGACAACAATGATTGTACTTGCTTGAGATAAAGAACCAAGGAACTTACATTCTATGAATTTTTAGTCCTCTTTATGCAATTGTACATTGTTCAGTGCCTCTAAAGAGTCAAAAACCAGTTCATTCGCAGTCAATTGTTCCTAGTAAAACTACTGCTATTCCATATTTTCTGTGTGAAGTTGATGCTACAATGAGTTCTTCTGTCAACAAAGTATGTCTTCCTGTTATCTTTAGTTGAAAAAAGAGAGACTTGTTCTCTCAAATGCTGATTCAAGTCTGTCTTCTGACACTGATATTAATGTTTTTCTCTTAAGGATAGGACTTTGGGTTTGGGGTTTTCACAGACAGCATAAACTATGACTTTTTGTGTTTTGTTCTCGTTAAAATTTTAAGCACTTCTTTTCTATCATAGTAGTCTCACTACCATTGGAGATGGTATTAATAGGAAACCAAGCATGTATCCTGTGCCTTGAGAAATATGATTTCAAGCTTGTCAATTATTTTTTTATGTCTATAGGAATGCTTTTTATTTATTTATAACATATAATTTATACAAAGTACTTAAGATATTCATAAGAAAATATGCTATAAAATAGAAAGCTAAAGATAAACTCATGATCTGAGAAAGGGAAGAGTAATTAGTGGCTAAAATTCAATTGTAGACTCTACACTTTATTCTTATCAAAAAGGAGCCACAGATTTTACATCAACATTGGAAATAATCAATGTCTTGATGCAGGATTTAGAATGTCCATAAAAATAAACATGGCTGTAATCATGAAGAATACGATTTTTTAAAGTCACACGAATTTTTAAAATAAAATAGCAGAGACTGTGCTTAGAGCTACGACTCCAACCTCTGTAAGGTGAGTTCTATCATCTCTGATGCTAATATAAAACAACGGAAAATTATCACTGTAAGGAAAGCCAACCTTTCCTTCCCTCACAACTGAGAAAAATGTCTTAATGTGTCTTTGTAGGTGGGGTTCTGAAGGAAGCTGTGGACAGCATCCCCGAAGCATACACAATAAACGTTTCCAAATAGCTGTTTCATTTGAAGTCCCTCCGAGGCATTGAAGGGCAAAGCAGCTACATGTAGCCATGTGGAGAAAGTTCTCTGGGGCCCAAAATAATATGGTCTCAGTTTATGAGCTCATCAAATCTTAAGGTTACCTAAAGGATTGAGACCCACGAATGAGCAAGATATTGTGCTCACGAATACAGGCCCCTAGCAACCCACCTCAGCCATAATAACAGTCTTGTTTGGAGCCTTTGTAATGTGGCAGGCACTTGAATGCATTGCTTTATTTAATCCTTGTAATAACTGCAGGGTACAGGCATTGGTCAGGACATTTGTTTGCATGTGATTCAAACTACCTTAGGCAGAGAAAAAGAGAGTGCTCATTGGATGGTATAATAGGAAAAGTACAATGCTAAATGAACCCTTTGGTTCTGTATATCAATACCCATAAATACTCTCTTCTTTCCTAAGTGGTAAAGAGGATATATTATAGACCTATGCTTATAGAGAAAGATGCTCTGAACCAATTCTGGAACTGAACTGAAGAAATAATAACCCTACACTAGTCAGGGTGCCCTCTAATTCATTCATTTCTGCTAGAAAAACATGCCCATAGATTAAGAGCACAAGAATCTCTTGGAATTAGATGGGCAAGCAAGCAAGAAAGGCAGATAAAGCAATCAGGTGTGTTTTGCACTAAGCACTATTATTTCTACTTTACAGATTAGAAAATAGAGGCTCAGAATATCAACAGGCTCAGAATAACCAAGATGCGATTATAAATATAGCAGTCGTCATAAACAGTTACAAAAACAAAAAACAAAAGCAAACAAAAGAATAAAACTTGAAACTGTAATTGGTTATCACAGCACTACCCCCAGCCTGTATGTATATTACCTCCAGCTCTGGTTACTGGATGTCCCTCTTTAGAGTAGTCGTGTGCATTGATATAGGAAGTACTGATATCTGGAAAACGTGGAGCCCATGATCATGAAACAGCAGAAAGAATGGGTGTTAAACATCAACAACCATGGCTCATCAGAAAGTGAGTCTTCTAACCCTGCTTAACTTGCAAGACAGCCAGGAGAGAGCTAAGGAATGGAAAAGGGCAGGCTGGGTATGATCATAGGCATCCATGTGTAATGTACTACATCAAACTTTTTAATAGGTATTATTACTGATTGGTATCTTTGGCTTATACCAACTGCACTTGAGTTATGTTTCTCCAAAGGATTAGTTTCGAATGGGTCTTGAAGCAGGAGAAGGCTCTTTACCAGGTCCAGGCTGCTATGTGAACTTAAGCCATGAGATTCACCAGACCCAATTATAGTTAAGGTGTCAAATGTAGAAAGAAATGCCGTTTGGTACTTATCTTAGTTGGAGTTTTTATTGCTGTAACAAAACACCATAAACAAAAACCAAGTTGGGGAGAAAAGGAGTTATTCAGTTAAAACTTCCATATTGCTGATTTTTATTGAGAAAGTTGGGACAGGAACTCAAACGGGGCAAGATCCTGGAGGCAGGAACTGATGCAGATGCCATGGAGGGGTGCTTCTTATTGGCTTGCTTCCCATGGCTTCCTCAGCCTCCTTATAGAACTCAGGGTACCATCTTAGGATGGCACCACCCATCATGGGCTAAACCCTCTCCAGCTGATCATTAATTGAGAAAATGCTTTATAGCTGGATCTCATAGAGGCATTTTGTCAATTGAGGGTCCTCCTGATGACTCTAGCTTGTGTCAAGTTGACATGCAAAATCTGCCAGTACAGAGCTTTTTACAGTCCTCCATCAGTGAGGCACAGATTGGGTAAGTCAGGCCCTTGGGATTCTAAAGGAAGTGCTTGCTATCTTCATTAGAATAGTCTACTTTAAGAGGCAACTCATGGTCTGCTAGCAGGCTTACATAAAATAAAAAGTAAACATTTCACAATGAGTCACCAAGTTTCTATGCAACTTGACCTCCTTATTATGAGTGTTCTCTGCCCTACCAAACCATAATGTCGGGGCTGCATAACAGCAAGCCATCATCAAATGGAAATGGTGTGTATGTGACTAGGCACAAGCAAGGTTTGAAAGCACAAACCAATTATGTGAAGAAGTTTCCCAAGTGTCCATGGTTCTATTCTTGTTGCAGTACTTTCTGTCCCCAAACATGGACATCTGTGACCTAAAGAATATGGTCTATAATCTGTAAGGAAGAGGAGCCTAGGGCCTGATTTACCCATGGTTCTACATTACATGCAGGGATAACCTGGAAGTGTATAACTACAACATTCTAGTTTCTTCTGGTAAACTTCACAGTTGAAGTCTTCACAGTGGGCAGAACTTCAGGCAGTGTGCAAGTTTATTCATTTTTCATAGAAGAAGAATAGCCAGATGTGAGCTTATATACTATAGGCTGTATTCATGTGCTGTAATCACAGAATGTGGAAGAAATATGGTGAGAAAGACATCCATGGAAGAGATATGTGGTTAGATCACTCCCAATTGGTAAGACATGAAAATAATATGCCTTCCATGTAACTATTCAAAGAGTGACTTCTGTGGAGAAGGAATCGAGTGCCCATGCAGACAGGATAGTCATTTTATAAACATCAATCAACCTCTTTCCCCCATTCATCTATGTCATTGCCCAATAGGCCCATAAACATATTAGCTATGTTATTATAGATAGACATTGTGCAAGGACTTAACAGCAAAGATTCCCATTTACCAAAGTTGACTTGGCAATGGCTGTTGCTGATTGCCAAATCTGACAGCAGCAAATAGCAGTGCGAAGGAAGCCCAACAAACACAAGAGAAACTAAAATTAATTATCTTTTTTTTAAAGATTTATTGTATTTATATGAGTACACTGTATGTATCTTCAAACACACTAAAAGAGAGCATCAGATTCCATCACAGATGGTCGTGAGCCACCATGTGGTTGCTGGGAATTGAACTCAGGACCTCTGGAAGAGCAGTGCATGCTCTTAATTGCTGAGCCATCTCTCCAGCCCAAATTAATTATCTTTTAAAGCATAAATCTTTGTTATTTAAGAAAGATTTTGTAAACACAAATATCTTTTTTCTAATGAAATATTTGTATTCAAATGAAAACATCGAAAGTGCATCTAAAACACACAGATCTTATAAATATCTAACAGTGATCAAAAATAGGCCTGGGATAGGGACCCAACCACCAATCAAGGACTATACATGGTGGGACTGAATGTTCTGGCAGCATGTGTATAGTAGAGGATCACAAATTCAATCATCTATAGGAGGAAAGGACCTCGGCCTTGTGAAGGTTTTGTGCCCCAGTGTAGGGGAATACCAGGGCCAATAAATGGGAGAGGGTGGAGTGGCAGGCATGGGGAGGGGGGGGCAAAAGAGGTTTGTTCTTATTGTTTTTGTTTGTTTGTTTTTTTGGAGGGTAACCTGGGAAAGGAGAAATTTACATGTAAATAAAGAAAATATCTATTAAAAAAAATAGGCTTGGGATGATATTTTTTTAACCAACAAATCTAAAATAATCAATTTGTGAGATATTTAATTCTTATTATAAGAAACATTTTTTCATTTTTATTGATTATTTTATTTATTGACATTTCAAATTTCTAAAATTATTTTGCTTAAATTTTTTTATTTCATTGTATTTCATTTTATTTTATTATTTTCATTTGAGCTCATGAGACATCAAAATAGAATAATGTCCTGGCGCCTTTCATTCTGTGTAAGCTGTTTTTTGAATTCTTGTTTACTTCTGCAGGTAAGTCCATATTATTTAAGAAAAGCTAAAAGCACAGAGATAAGTAACTGTCTCAAGTCTTGAATTCTGAAAAACAGAAAAACATAGAGGATACTTAGCCATGAGGCAGAAGCTGCACCCTGCGCCTGGACATATCTGGTCTTCAGAGACACTTTATTTCCCCTAAGCAATAGTGACTTCTTTTCAAAGTTTTTGAAATTTTAATTAAAATACAATTCATCTTTTTCTACCGCCCCCTTCTTCCAATTCCTTCAAATTGTCCTGTGATCTGCACACACATGCCTTGGCAGCCGCTAAAGCACACAAGCACACACAATTAAGCATATGGAACTTTTGAAAGTTTAAAAAAAAAAAAATCATGATTCAGCAGAAATGTGAAACAATGGTACAACAAAAACTTGGACCACTCATCAACAAAATACGCTAACCCTAACCTAACCTAATGCAACAAAAATAACTGCCCATGATTGACCAAAAAGGTCAAACTATGACTCAACAAAATATAGGGACATGATATTAAAGTCACCAGGAAATGACAGAGACCTTGAGATAAAGCACTGGTGTGGTAAAATTCAGTCCTAGTTACCTTTAACGGTCGACTTAAAACAGCCTAAAGTCATCTGAGAGGAAAGCCTCAGAGATGAGATCAGATAAGCCTCCGGGAGATTAGCTTGGTTGTTAATTGGTGGAGGAGGAACCAACCCACTGTGGGAGTCACCACTCCCTGGGCAGGTAGTCCTAAACTATAAAAGCTATCTAAACTGATCGGAAGCTCCCTGGGACGGATCCACCAATCAGGAGCATACACTAGGGCCCCTGGCCATACATAGCAGAGGTCTACCTGGTCCGGCCTCAGTGGTGTGCTTAATCCTTGAAAGCCTTGAGGCTCCAGGGAAGATGGAGGCCTAGTTAGGGAGAGCATCCTCTGGGAGACAAGGGGAGGAGGAATCAGATGAGGAAGTGTGGGAGGAGGGCAATGACTGGAATGTAAATAAATAAAATAATTTAAATTAAAAAGTAATGAAGTAGGAAGCAGTTCCCCAATGATTTCTGCTTTAGTGCCTGCTTGAGTTTCTGTTCTAACTTCACTTAAGAATGGAGGTAACCTGTAATATGTTAATCAAACACACATATGAAACCAGCCCATTTAAAAAAAAAAAACGATAGCAGACAAGTCTCTCTATGGAGATAATCAGAACTAGAGATTTGGTGCAACAGGTATGCGAGTGTGGCCACAGGCGACAGACAGCTAAGGAGCAGACCATTGATTGGGGCCACCACTGAACCGGCCTTACCCTAGAGTTACCTGCTAGGTCAGTGTCACCACTAAAGCTCTAAGCCTGGCACAGGTGTTGAAGTTGCTGCTGCTGCTGCTGCTGCTGCTGCTGCTTCTCAAGCTCTTCGTCCTGCTCTATGAAGAGAGCATGGGGCCTCGGAGCACTGTCCATGAGCTGCAAACACTATGGATGTGCTGGAGTACTCAGCAGGGCTTGCTGGTCCGGAGAGCAAGGTGGTGGACAGCAACCTGGAGCTCAGGCAGGAGCTCGTGCCCCTGACACTATGCTCAACCTCACTCTCACCTTGACTCTGAGTCATTACAAGGTAACGGAGATGAAGAATGGTTTGTTTTCTGGATTGAGTCTCCTGGAAAGACTACCGTGCTATCCCTAGCAACCAAGTACATGTCCACGATGAGCCTGGTGCCTCCCCCAAAACAGGGATGTCTGTGATCTGAGCTGCTGCGGGCTGCTATGAGGAGAGAAGCGTCTTTTGTAGTGATGTCGATGACTGCAGACGCGTTACTGAGAATGAGAGACACTGAAGGCCTCTGTGCCGTCTCCCTCCACCTAAGAAAAAGAAACAGTCCAGAAATGAAGGTACTGAAAGGAGTCCTTTAAAATTGTGATAAAGATGCTGAAGTGTAGCTCTTTACAGTTGATGGCTTCTGGCAAGGCAGAGAAGGCATTCAGTTTTCTTCAAGAGGCCAGCTACTGAAGTTTGAACAAGCACTAATAAGTATATGAGCAGCACAAATTAAACTTAATCGATTTTTTCTTTTTTTCTTTTTTTCCGGGGGCTGGAGGAGGGGAGGGGGAGGGGCAGTAGGAAGGTGGACCTGGGAGTAATGGGAACTGAGTGTGATCAATGTGCTTTTGGTATTCTGAAATAACGAATCAAATATCACATTGAGGGTTCGGGTGGGGAGGGGGCTGGGGGAGGGAGGGAGAAGGCTTACTTAGGCTGATTCCAGATGGAGGGGAGTGATTTTCAGAAGAATTAACAAATAGCTTTGATAGGTGAAAAGGGAAAGAGAAGAAAACAGCCCATTCCATAAAAGAAAGCAAAGCTCCTCTGTCTAAACCGCAGAGCCTCATGATGCCCAGTGACAATGCTTACTGTCCCGCTGAGCTAGAAGTCCAGAGGCGCTGGTTTGAGCTAAGCCTCTGCACCCTTTAAAGCAAGTTCTTTGCTTCTTTAATCTACCAGCTTGACCTTTGCACTTCCACCTCCGTAAAGGCAGTCAACAATATCTCAGTAGGCGGCCTTGAAACTCTAACATCATCGTCTGACAATCCCTAACACATTGTAAGCTACATAGAAATAGAACCTTCCTTCGATCAATATTTGGAAGGAAGGCAAAAAAACTGAAAAGGCATTTTGAGCAGAGCAAGGAATCCTGTTGTTCACTCAGGAGGTTTCGCTTTTGACTCTAAGTCAATAATAGCACTTGCCCAGTAGAGAAGGAGGGGCTGTTTGGAAAATAGTATTCCCATCCTATGCAACACGCAGACATCCCAATTTCTAAGATCAGGCACATTACACTACGTGAAATAAGGGTAATGCTGCACAGTCCCACTTATGTGAAGCATCTAAAATAAAAGCCGAGCTCCCAGGTGTGGCAGGTAGAATAGCTGTTTTCAAGGTCTGAAGAGAAGGGGAATTAAGAGACATGACTCAGTGAGCAGAAACTTTCAGCTACTTAAGATTAAGAAGCTCGGGAGCAGTTCTGCCACACAGTACCAATAGGCAATGAAACTACATTGTACTCTAAAATACTAAATAGATTAGAACACAAGTGAGGGGTTGTTGCCATGCCCCTAAAAGGGCATCAGAGAAAGAAGGGAATTTTTAGAGGTGATAAAATGCTTATTATCTTGACTATGTTATTGATTTCATAGGTGTATGATGGTTCAAAGCCAACTAAAGATACACATTCACTATACAGATCTTTTGTATACTAGGTATGTCTCAATAAAGCAGCTGTTTAAAAGAAACCCTATAGTACTTTCAGTTAAAATAGAACGACTTCAAGGTGAGGTTCAACTTCAAGTAATAATGGTTAGTACTAATTGTCAACTTGACACAACTTTGAATCACTTAGGAAGAGTCTCAAGATGGGCTACATTAGGGTAGTGGTTGGGCACGCCTGTGAGGCATTCTTTGACTGCTTTAATTGAAGTCAGAAAACTTAACTTGACAGTGGAGGGCACTATTTCCCAGTCTGGACCCCTACACTGCACAGAGTAGATAGTTAGCTAAGCCCTAAGTACTACTCTCTGCTCTTGAGGATGGATGCAACGTCATCAGCTGTCTCAGGTGTCTGCCAGGGGGACTCCTCTCCAGTGATGGACCATAAAATGGAATTGTGAGCACAAATAAGCTCCATATCACCTACGTTGCTGCCTGTCAGTGTATTTCATCACAGGAAATGAAAGCAGAACAGATAATTATGTTCCAATCCAAATTTCCAACGATTTACAATGTACTCAAACAGGCATGCTGACACTGACTACTATAAAATACAGTGTTCAGCTAAACCAAGGGAATGATCAAATTATATATTTTACACTTTAAAAACCTATCCTAAGGACACTTGCTAAGATGCAGTTCCTATTTTTGGTCTGCATTTCTTACAGACTCTTGCCATGTTAAGTAATGTTATTGAGATATAATGACTGCACCATTTGGTGTACCCATTTCAGACACATAATTTAATGCTTCTAATACATGTACGGTCAGGTAAGTAATCTTCAGACATTCACTTTCCCTCCTCTCCTCCAAATTAGACCAAGTGTAATTTCCATCCCTGTAGCAGACTACCTCCCCTTCCTCTCATCTCCAGAAGATCTTGCAGATCTTCTACAGCCTCTCCCACTACCCTATCCTTGAGCCACAGATGACAACTTCCTCAGGGATTCTGGGGAAACCTGAGAGCCATGACAGCCAGAGAATTAGATATTCACTCTCCTATTTTTTCTCCTTTAAATTCAACTGCCTACTCTAATCATAAGCTCTGTAGCTGACTACTGGCTAGGCTTCTTTTCCATCTCTGCCTTCATTCTTAGGGGACTAAGTAGATCCTGGTGACACACCCAGTTTACCTCCCTCTTGTGTACCCAGTCAGCACCCCACCCACTTCTAGCCCCTCCCGATCCCTAAGTGTCAGCTGCCAAATACCAAGAAATGCATTCTAACCAGAATGGACCAGTGTTCCTAACCTGGCAGGATCTCAGAAGCACTCCCTATTAGGTGAGCCACAGCTATCAGACTCTCCTAAGAACCAGAGAGGGCAGGAGAAACAAGAAACAAAACATCCACCCAACAAAGAAAAGCCCAGATTTCAGCACTTAAAAAAATTACAATAATCCCAAATCTAGATGCCTAGACACCAGTGTAAAATCAGAATCACTAGGAGCCCAGACAGTATTTTTCCACAGAAACCCAGCAACCCTACAACAGCAAGTCTAAGAAGTGCAACATGACCAAAGCACAAGACAAGAACTTCAAAATAGCCTTTATGAATGCCTTAAATAGAAAATGATTAAATCCCTTAAAGAAATCTATGAAAACATAAACTAACAGTGGAATGAAATGAAAAAGAGTTCAAGACGTGCAAGTGGAAATAGAATCAATGAAGACAAGCTAACTGAGGGAAAATGGGAAATGAAAAATTTAAGAATTTTTACAGGAAACTCAGAAGCAAGCCTCATCAATAGAATTGAAGAGAAGGAAAAGGCAATCTAAGGCATTGAAGGCAAGATACAAGTGATGGATACCTCAGTCAAAGAAAATGTTAAATCTACAAATACCCAGGCATAACATATCAAGGAAATCTGGGACACTATGAAAAGATCAAATCTATGAATGATAGTAATAGAGGAAGGAGAAGAAATCTACATCAAAGAAAACATTTTCAACAAAGTCATAGAAGAAAATATCCCCAACCTAAAGAAGGAGATGCCTATCAAGTTACAGGAAGCATACAGAACACAAGGTAGCCTTAACCAGAATTTTCTTAACCACACTACATAATAATCAAAACAATAACCATAAAAAATAAAGAAAGAATATTAAAAGCAGAAAGAAAAAAAAA
>JADRCD010092656.1:0-11148 GCA_019843815.1 Montemys delectorum | reverse complement strand
TGGATGGATGGATGGATGGATGGATGGATGGATGGATGGATGGGTGGATGAGTTTCTAGATGAACGGATAGATAGATGGGTAGGTGACTGAATGGATGGGTTTATGGATGAATGGATGGATGGATGGATGGATGGATGATGGATGGATGAGTGGATGGATGGGTAGATGGATGGTTTATGAATGGATGAATGGATGGATGGATGGATGGATGGATGGATGAGTGGATGATGGATGGGTGGGTTTATGAATAGATGAATGGATAGATGGATGGGTAGGTGACTGAATGGATGGGTTTATGGATGGATGGATGGATGGGTGGATGAGTGGATAGATGGGTAGATGGATGGTTTATGAATGGATGGGTGGATAGATGAATGGATGGGTGGATGGGTGGGTGGATGGATGGGTTTATGGATGGATGGGTAGGTGGGTGGGTGGACTGTGGCCAGACTCAGGTTAATGGTTCTGGGAAGGGCTGAAGAATAAATACTTGGGTCATGTGTCAGTGAGACAGTGTTGAGGGATGGATGATGGACAGGAACTGTGGGGCCACATGACATCAATGTGTCCAACATTGTTCTCTACAAAGCCTTCAAGCTCCTAAGTCCCTCCTTGAATGTCTTTTAGCCCCATAGATTGGTCCTCACTGGAGGGGACACTATGTGAAGACTGGTTCCTCTGACCCAGGTGAAGTTCATGGATTAAACCTTCTGTCCACCTTCCTTGCCCTGAGCCCAAGCACCACAGAGTTGCAATGTAACCTTTTCCAGATAGTTAAACTCCATGGCGATCTCCCGGAAGAAGAAGTAGACGTGGCTTCCCCACTCCACCGCATGCACAAAGTATGGCTCTGTTGAGAGAAGGGTTGGAATGCAACCTTATTCATCATGAAGGGTCTCTGGGGCTCTGAATGTCACCAGAGCATACTGTGAACTGTGCCTTTTACTGCGAAGAGACTTAGAGTAGTCTGTTAGCCAAAATGAACTGAGCTCATTTTGGCTTTTGGGGGTGGGGAGTGAGTGGGGTCATAAGTTAAAAAAAAAATTATCACCAGGCGGTGGTGGCGCACACCTTTAATCCCAGCACTTGGGAGGCAGAGGCAGGTGGATTTCTGAGTTCAAGGCCAGCCTGGTCTACAGAGTGAGTTCCAGGACAGCCAGGGCTACACAGAGAAACCCTGTCTCAAAAAAAAAAAACAAAAAACAAAAAACAAAAAACAACAACAAAAAAAAAAAAACAAACAAACACCATGTCCACCATTGCAATGCAATCTGTGCTACTTTTGCAACACTCCTCCCTATTTGGTGGAGAGTTCAGCTCTGCAGTTCCTGCCCTGTTCTACTTTAGGTGCTGCAGCCACTAGCTACCTACAAGCAGGTTCCACTTTACAGCAGAATCTTCCATCTACTTTCATCTTTAAAAAGACCAGGAAATTCCAAAAACAAGACCCCAGCCTCTTTTCTCCTGATCTGGAACTCTTCTTTTGTTGGGGGTGTCAGGTAAATGTCACCTCTACAAGAGTCTCACCTTTAAACCACTTGGAGTCATGCTTTACTGTGCGCAGTGTGGGCCGGTCCCCAAGGCTGCGGTAGATAACAGCGTCGATGGCTAGGAAGTCAGTCACCGTGGCTGTGAAGAGCATCCCATCTGGACATTGTTGGGGGTAGGGTGTGAGGGAAGCAAATTGGGATTAGACTGGGAAGGCCCACAGAGAAGCCAGGCATAGTAGCACAGGCCTGAATCCCAGCATTCAGGAGGCAAAGGTGGTGGAACTCTGAGTTCGAGGCCAGCCTGGTGTACAGACTGAGTTCCTGGGCAGTTAGGGCTACACAGAGAAACCCTGTCTCGGAAAATCATAACAACAACAACAACAATCATAATAGAAAGACCAGAGGGGGCAGGAGCAAAAATTAGAACCTCAGCCTAGTGTGGACTGTCAACAGGCTGAGCCTGGATCCCATCATGATTCTATGACTGAATGAGCCTGAATCCCAGGCTGAGCCCTCATACAGGATGAGACTAAATCCAACTGAATCTTGATCCCAGGCTAAATTCCTTCTTCCAGCTCAGCCCAGCCTCCATCTGACCCTGACCCTGACCCTGACCCTGACCCTGACCCTGACCCTGACCATGTCCCCTTAGATTCTGCCCATTTCCCAGCTGCCTCTGAGTGACCAGGATTTTAGGAATAGAAAGTGCCTATCTTGGGAGTGGACATGTCAACAGCAGTAATCACTCACCTGAGAAGAGGGCGACATTGGCATGCTTGGGGTCATAGGGGCAGCGGGCCATACCGCTGATGTTGTCTCCAAGAAGTTGCAGCGTGTCCATCTGTAAGGAGGACAGAAGCTGAGCAATAGATCTCCTCACTCTGCCTGGAAGCCCTGGGGTTCCGCAGTCCGCCACTCCAGGCAGACCCTAGCTTCACGCTGCGTTACTGTGTGATTCTGGCCAGGCAATTAACCTTCCTGGCCCTTAGTTTCCTGGTGTGTGAATGGGCCCGAGTCTATGGTAGTCAGTCTTGAAAGAAAAGGGGGACAAGCCTGACAAGCCTAGCATAGGGATGTGCATGGCTGGGAGGAAACACAAGGCAGATGGGGGATGGAGCAGATCTCAGAAGGGCTGAGACTCACACTATAATTGGCACAGATGGGATTGAACGCGTTGGAGCCACACACGAAGAGCGTGGACTCATCACGAAGCAGGAGCACCTTGACAAAGTTCCGACACTCACCCTGGGGTGGGGAAGAAGAAAGGAAGTGCAGAGGGTGGTCCCTATGCACGTGGCCCAGGCTGGAAGCTCAGTCAAAGCAGACCCAAGGCTATTCCCACAGGATGAAGGAGGTTGGCTATGGCCTGGGTAGATTGCGTGTGGCAGCGGTGGCCACTGAGGCACCTGTCCTTGACCATAACAATAACAGGTTGGAGCTCCTCCTCTGAGATGGGAAGAATCACCCTGAGGCCCAACTAGGAACATGGCCAGGGAGGGTAGGATGGGGATAGGCAGAGCAAGGACAGGTCCCTCTAACCTCTTGCTTGCCCTTCATCCGACACACATCGATGTCACTGGGGTTGGAGCGCCAGGTAAGCTTCTACCAGAAAAAAAAAAATGTGGTGAGGGGATTGTGGTCCTCAGCGTCCCTCAGATCCCTTCTCCTAGACGAGTCCATCTTGGACTCCACCTCCCTGAAAGAGCTCTGCCCCACCCCTACCCCCATACGGCCCTTCTTCCTCACCCTCTGATACCGCAGCTCCGTGGATGTGGACGGCTCCAGTTCTACTTGGTACAGGTTGTCTCTGCAGGAGAGCATAGTGCGTGAGATGGGGGGAGTCCTCCCACCTTCAGTCCAGTCACAGTAGACGTGAAATCCACCTGGCACCCACATCACTCCTGCTCTGCATTGTGATTTCTGCCTTTGAAATCTATCCCACACTCACTCTTTTCTCAGTCTGCATGTTGCCACCGTGTTTAGCCTCTAACCTCACAGCTTGGACACATCCCGCCTCAGCATGGACCCAGCCTTGAGAAACGGCCAGCAGGAGGCGCCTGTGAGCACCGAGTCAGCTTCTTGCCTGGAGCCTATCACTCTTGTATGGGTTTAAGATCAAGTTTTCTTTTGGGTTCCCCTTCCATCACTCTGTCTAGACACCCAGTAAATTGTGTCCTAGACATTGTCCATAACAGTCACACATGCATCATGCAGTATCCAACGCCCTTAAAACTCAGGCCTAAGCTGGGCGGTGGTGGTGCACACCTTTAATCCCAGCACTCAGGAGAAGAGGCAGGGGGATCTCTGTGAGTTCCAGGCCAGCCAGCCTGGTCTACAGAGTGAGTTCCAGAGTGAATCCCTTGAAACTCAGCATTCAGCACCATAGGGTCACACTTTCCAGCCAAGTAACAGGCCCATCATGGAGCCCTCAAATGTGCTATTCTTGGACCCCCAACATTTGCATACCTGTCCCCAATGAACAGTGTCCTGTTAACACGTAGCACTCTCTGGATGTTGAGGTCCTCAGCACCCTCTGCAGGGGTCAAACGACCTGGCCCGCTGCCCACGAACACTGGGTAGTGGCTCAGGTCTAGGGGAAGGAGTGGAAGGAAGATTTGTTTGGAAACAAGATCCTGTCCACCAGAGACCCTGACACACTCCTGCCCATCATCACTCCCCAGACTCACAGTCCTTGGGAGCCACGCTGAGTGGAGGTGGTTCTTCCGGGAAAAGGCCATGGGTAACCCCCAGGAGCAACAGCAGGAGGAACGGCAGGGCTGGGTGTGGAGGGGGCACTCGCGGAGTCCACATGATGAAGACCAGATGACCACAGACGACACCTACAAGCCAGGAGAGCGGTGAGTGGAGCAACCTGCAGTTCCACAATAGGCCGGTAGGGGACGCGCGAGTCCCTCCCTTCCTTCCAGAATAAAAATAACATTGATAATAATAACGACTCTCAGATGTTGTTTAATTAACAAGCGACTTTAAGACCACATGTGAGTAAAATTCTCAGGAAATAGCTGCAACCGAAAATGCATTAGTAATTAAAAATTAATCATGAGAATTACAGTAATGGATATTATCTTAAAACATGCGTTTAAAAAATCCAATCTCAAAAAGCATTTTTTAAAAACCCTTCAAATTAAAACGCGAAAAACCTTAGAGCCTGGCGTCGTGGCATAGGCCTGTCATCCCAGAGTTGGAGAGGCTGAGGCAGGAGCATCATTAGTTCTAGGACAGCCTGGTCTACATAGCAAGACCACACGACAAAACCAAATGGCAACAAAACTAGAACAAACACACACAAAGGGACCGTATTTCCAATTCAAAGGCAGAATAAAACATAACAGAATTAAAAGCCCTTGGCGTTTTATAAACCACATCATTAGCAACGGGAGTCGTAGAACATTGCAGCGTGCAGAGAGGCCTTGGTGTCGCTAGTGGGTTTGACTCCCTGTCCCCTTGGACGACTTCCTTCTGCTCTCATTCATAACTGAGGAATCACGAGGTGTGTGAAAACACGTGGGACCCCCGCCCTCCAAACCAAGGGACCCTGGGTCAGGGCAGCACCTCCCTACCAGAAATGAGCATGGTCCAATTCGAGACACCCCACATGGGTTTTTCAGCAGCTTCATCAATCTCCAACAAACTCTGGGCCTCAGTGTCCCCATCCAGGCAGCAGAGATGTCTCCCAGCCCTCCCCGACCTTGTGTCTTGGAGACCATAAGCCACAGTGGGTGGGGATAGTGGAGGGAACATCGACCCCAGGCTAACATCAGCCCCTGTTCTAACGGTCAGGGCCAAAAAACAGGAAGACCTTGCACGGCTTCCTCTGCCTGACCCTGGCTTCCTGGATTTGTGACTCAGAGTATGTGTGTTCTGGGACATGAGCCTACTTCCTTATGAGCTTCCTAAACTGGCTCCTCCCCTGTGCTGTCCCCCTGTATCTGCCCCATGACCCCAGATTCCAGGAGGCTGACCTCTGCACTGTGGCCACCCTAACCCCTTGCTACCGGCCCCAGACCCTCCTTGGGGATTCTAGGCCGGGCTCCACTCCTGACCAAGCCCCCAGCCCATCACTGGGGGACTTGAGGGGAAGGGAGTCGCTCAACCCACAAGCCACGCCCCCAGCTCTTAGACTTTTCTTCCTGGGACAAGGTATGATTTTGTAGCTCTAGACTCAGCACACACGAGCTGCTTTGAGGAGCTCTGGGTTCAACGAGAGCCTCTGCTCCCTCCCCCCAAATTAAATAGAATAATAACTATAAAATGTTTTGAGACAGAATCTCACTATGTAAATTGGCTGACCTCAACCTTCCAGAGATCCAGCCCTGAGCCCTGAATCAACTGGTCCTGCTGGCACCCCATCCTACCTGATCGCTAGATCCTCAGCCATGCCCCTACCCCCTCCTGGCTATGGCAGGCTGAGTCTTCAGGTGTCACCACTGAACTCGGGGTTCTAACCCAGCATCCTTGCATGCTGAAGCCCCTCCATGGCACCGCACTGCACGCCTCCGTCACGCCCCCTCCCTGTCATGCAGCCTAACTTCCTCGTCCTCCACAGCCCCAGGTTCACACCACAATTGTAGCACATTTTCCACTCCACCACAAAGTAAACCGCGGGCCTCTCTCCACCATCAACGCCCAGGCTGGCTCTGCCGCCATGTCCTCCCCACCCTCACACTCTGGACACGAGGGGGCGCCTGCGAGCGCCGCGTCCGCCCTTTGCCCTTAGCCCTGCCATCCTACCCCAGCCTCCCTCCTCCCTTTCGGTCCTTTGCCTCCCTCCCTAATCTTCCCACAGCACTCTGGCCCGCCCCAGAGCCTTTGCACAAGTTTGACGCCCTGGGGGGCAGCAGGCAGGTTCGCATGGCTCTCCTAGGGTCAGGTAGACCTTTGGTGCTCAATAACCGTTTGTTGTGTGTGAATAAATAATCAACACTGAGCATTGAGCCCTACCCCCTCTGTCCTCCAGTCCTCTGACACACACCCACTGTCTACTCGCTCAGGCCAGTCCCTCTCCGAAAGTCCCCAGGAAGTCAGATCACCTACATACTCCCAGGTGTGCGTCCCCCTTCCCAGGCAAATGTCCCAGCTATGAGAGGGCCACCCACACATGTGTTCACACCTGTCTCAGGGTGAACCCCCAGCACCTACCTGCGAACCTCCTCTACCAGTAGCTTCCAGAGACTCCTCATGAGACAGCCCAACTCATTGGCTGTGTGGGGAGTCTGAGACCCAGGACGTGGGACGTGGGACGTGGGACGGAATGGCCGTGCCTGTGGTTCTCATGCAAACCCTAACTCAGCTCTGCAAACTGTAACTGAAAATGGCCACTTCCTGGACTCCGGCTGCCACTCACTGTGTGCCAGGCTCCTGTGACAACTGTAAATGTCCAAATGTCAAAAGCATCCTCTGAGGGGCAGAACACCCCCTAGTTGATAGTTGTTCTACAATCTGCTTTAGCCACTCAACACCCCAATGGCCAAGGCAGACCTCCCCACCCCTCCCCATCCTCAGGCCTCTTTAGGCAAGTTCTACTTTGAATCTAACCTTGGTCCTTCTTGCTTCTATGGGGGCTGAGGTGCTGTGTAAGGGCTCCTCCTCACCATTCCAGACATCAAGCAAATACCAGTCATACTTCCCATGCTCTTCCCCAACCCCTTACCTGGCCTATGACCCCAGGCCCAGATGCCACTATCCTGGGCTTTTCTGGACTCCGAGGGGGACACAGACCCTCTGCTGACTGTAATCCTCTGCTTCCTCCTCTACAACGGGGTGTTCCCTGCAGGAGCACTGCCCCAGGGTTCCGGCTGTGCTGCTGGTGTCCCCAGGGGGATCGAGTGACTGCGGGGCAGCAGGGCCCCTGAGCTGGCCTGGTCTGGTTACCGGCTCTCCTTACAGCTCCTCTCCAGCTGCCACTCAGGCCCCACTTGGCACAGCAGGAAAGGGGGCACAGCCTCATGCCCCCCTCAGCACAAACCTCTTCAGGGCTCCTCATTACTGCAACCTCAGTTTCTCCATCCACAAGACAAAGCTGTAGTACCTGCAACCTACCCTCAGTAAGTTATCAGAGCACATGAGCAGTACACAGAGCTGATCAGCAGTAAGGATGTCTCTGAACTTGGTGTGTCCTCCGGGAGGGGAGGGAGAGTCTCCCTGCTAAGTCCCTGAGCCTGACACGGGGCGGGAATACAACAGCCACTGATAAATATGGGTGGATCAATGTTCTGTGAAAGAACCCTGGCAAAGGCATGCTCACCCCTGCCATCCTGAGCTCAACTGTATGCCAACATGGCCAAGGGCATGTCATGGATGCCGAGGCCTAGGCGCTACAGCATGTATACAGAAAGGAGTCAATAAATGATTGCAAAGTTCCCCATAGGTGTGACTCACTTCGTGCCCACACCAGCCTTGAGACCATGGAAAATACAGAGCTCAGAGAGCTTTGCACTACTAGCCAAAGTCACCCAGAACATCTCAGTGGATGGTGGGCAGAGAGAAGAGCGAGGTGACTCTGTCCTGCAGGGGACACCCACCTCTACCTAACACACGAGCATTTAGTCTCCACCTATGTGTCTGACATGAGGACACCTAAGACATGCAGGGTGACGGACAGGCAGCAGGGGCCTTGCCAAGGACTGCTGGGAACAGGAAGTGCTGGCCAAAGAGCCCGAAGAAGACAAAGGCAGGAAATAGGTCCCTGGAGAAAGATCCTGGGGTTAGAGTGGACCAGGGGTCCCATGTGAGTCCGGGCTCAGCAATGGCAGAAACACAGGCAGAAGAACACGGATGTAAGAACCATCCATTGGGGGAAACTGGGAAAGGAGAAATTTACATGTAATAAAGAAAATACCTAATTAAAAACAAAAAAAATAATAAAAGAAAAAAAAGAAGAAGAAGAGCCATCCATTGGTAAGAGTCAAGCCCAGTCATGATGAGGGTGACCTCAGCAAACATGTCTTCTCAGAGCCTGTGAGCCAGACCCCTTAAGACCCTTCACAGCAGACACTTACGGAACACCTCCTGTGTTCCCAGATCAGATTCAGAGCGTCTGCTGTGTTCAGAGCCCTGTGCTAGCATGTCAGAGGACATCTAACTCAGGACCAGGGGTAGTGACTGCTCTGGCTTTTCACTGGTGAGAAGACTGAAGCCCACCCACGGGGACCCACCTAGAGATGATGATGTCCCCACTCTCGCAGTCCCTAGTGCCCATACCCCCATAGTCACAGCCCTCCAGCCCAGAGCCAGGTCCCTGCTCGGTGCTCCATCACATCAGGCTGCATCCTGCAACTGGGGCCTTTGCACAGCTGTGTCCCCTGGGGTCTGCACGGCTGCATCTCTGCTGCAGGGTTATTCCATTACTTCTTCTTCCAGCCCTCGGCTCTAAAACCCCCCTCTCCAGCTGCACCATCCATGTCTTCAAGGTGCTCAGTGCTGGTGTACTTGGTTTGCACGGCTGTGAATTCAACAGCCATGCCCTATCAAACCTGGCCATTGGCTCTGTTTTACACATGGAGAAACTGGGGCTCAGAGAGAGGGCAGGTTTGATCCAAGGGCTGCTGCTGCTGGCGAAGAACCACATCCTGGCAAGGCTCTTTGCTGCCTCTTCTATATCAGAAAATATGTGGCCACCTCCCACCCAACTTCTGCACATCTGTCACAGCTCTCTGGCTGCAGTGCCTCTTCTCCATGCCCCTTCCCCGAATCTGTCACAGTGCAGAATCCAACACTTCCTAGCTTCAGTGGCTCCCTCCATCCCAGCCCCAGCTGTAAAGAGTGAACTAGGATCCTACCACGGTTTTCCCTCCCATTGAAAGAGCCTGAGGAAGAAATAGACAAGTTAGGCTTGCTGTCTGAGCCAGATACAGACCACCACGGCGCACAGGCACACAGGAGCCACTGCGAATGCTTGTGGATTGACTGACTTCCCAGATTATCCAAGCCCCCCACCCCCTAGAAACCCATAATCCCCCCTAGGGCTCCTGAAAGCATTCAAGAAGTTCCTTGGGACTGAGCCAAGAGCATCCTGGGAAATGTAGTCTTCAGCCGGCCTGGCCTCTCATCTGAGTTAAATGTCACCTACCAACTCTGGTCCCAGGAAGCCGCAGCCTCGCGCCAGTGCCCCGTTTCCCAGCAGCCCTTCCTTGAGGCCCGCGAGCCTGGAGGCCTCACCATCTCCTCGCTTCCTCTACCTCCCTCCCTAGCTCCGTGTGGCCCTGGGGATGAAGCTCCTGCTCCACCAGCCTTAGCGTCTCCTCCCACTTCAGAAAGTTCAACTACCCTGGGAAGTACTCCCACTTCCCAGTTCAGTGGCAGAGTCTGTGCTCCCAGCTGCCCCTCCAGGGCCACACCCAGGGTCAGCTCAGGACACTCGCCTTTCCAGTAGAAGCCAGTCACTTTTCTGTCCCATTTACCTGTCCGCAGGCTGACGTCACCTTCTCCAAGGGCAGCCGCCTGCTTGCCATCTGCCAATGGACAGACAGAAGGACAGACAGGGCTAGGGCTGTAAGCCCTGGAGGATAGAGGCCCCGGAGGCCCCGGACACACGCAGCGGAGTGAGGAGCAGGCAGAGTCTGTCCTGAGGAGGCTACACAGAGACTGACCACCTGCCCCAGAACACGCAGAGGAGTTAAAAGTTCCAATCCACTTCCTGCCAGTGCTTGAGACATCCAGGGCCACCCTCAGAAGGCACGGGGAGTCATGAGCACTCGGTTTTCGGTGAATGGAAAGACTGGGGCTCCCTCTCTTGCTGTGAAACTCAGGGCCTCACAATACGGGAAAGTCCCAATTGGCGCTCAGTGCCTCAGTTTCCTCACCTCCTCTCGGCCACCGTACCGTTACTGATGGACACAAATACAAGGTACAAGACGCCCCCAGGCTGCCATCTACCAAGTAGGGAGCAGTGGCCACCCAGCCAGAAGGCCAGACAACATTAGGCTATGTCCAGGTCCAGGCCTTCAATCTCAAATCTCTCCCACTTCTAACCTCTCTAAATAGCCTGCAGGCAATCGTGCGCCCTGAAAATCAGCCATAAAACCCAAGACAGAGAAAAAGAAAGCCGCGTTGTAACTAGGCAGAGGCGCTCTGGCCAGTCCCTCCAGCCATTCTGTCCTCAGGGGCATCTTCCTCCACCCAAAGCTTGTTGGCTGCAATATTGGGATTCCCAACTCCATCACATTCAGTTTGGGGTTGGGGCGTCGGGCAGGTAAAAAATAAGAAGTTGGGGGTGACACAGACGTCAGGCAATGTGACACAGACCTGCCAGGGTGCCGGAGATCTGGAGGTGCCAGACCTCAGGCAGGTGACAGAGACCTGGGTACCTCAGATGAGAGTGACACAGACCTTAGGCGGCGGGGGTGGGGGAGTGACAGACCCCGGGCAGAGAGGACCTGGGACCCGGGAGTCCCTCCCCACCTCAGGGCTGTCATAGGCCTAGAATTCTCCATCAGAGGCCGAGGTGGGGGGTTCGGCCTGGCAGCAGCCCTGGGGAGGCGCCCCAAAGTCGGCAGTGGAGAGCAGAATGGGGCACGTGACCCCCGCTCCAGGGACCAATCAGCGCCGCGGTCGGCCAGGGGGGCCACGAAGGCACCCACCCCGCGCGGCTGCCAGAGACGCTCCTTTGTCCCATTGTCAGGCTTTGGGGGGGGGGGG
>JADRCD010092620.1:0-10593 GCA_019843815.1 Montemys delectorum | reverse complement strand
AAAAAAAAAAAAAAAAAAAAGATCTGGGTGCTGGTGTACTCCAACATCCTACCCTTTGGGAGGTGGAAGAAGAGTTTCTACCCAGCAAAGCTTTGGCTACATAATGAGCTGGAGGCTAGCCTGGGCTACATGGGACCCTATGTCAAAGGAAAAAAAAAAAAAAAGCCCAGGGACTGGAGAGATGGCTCAGTGGTTAAGAGCACTGCCTGCTCTTCCAAAGGTCTTGAGTTCAATTCCCAGCAACCTTCTGGTTTTTTTTTTTTTTAAGATTTATTTATTTATTATATGTAAGTACACTGTAGCTGTCTTCAGACACTCCAGAAAAGGGCATCAGATCCCATTACGGGTGGTTGTGAGCCACCATGTGGTTCCTGGGATTTGAACTCAGGACCTTTCGAAGAGCAGTCAGTGCTCTTAACCACTGAGCCATCTCTCCAGCCCAGTACATACTTTTAATCGTGGCACTCAGGAGGCAGCGGCAGGAGGATCTCTGAGCTCGAGGCCACACTAGTCTACAGAGTTCCAGGACAGTAAAAGCTACACAGAGAAACCCTGTCTCAGAAAAAAAAAAAAAAAAAAAAATCTATCCAGCTGGCATGTAGAATGGGTAGTTTGAATCCAGTTGAGTCCAGAGGCCAAGAACTAAGGAGAACACTGAACCAGGGAACCCCCAAAGGCCAATCTAAAGGCCAAGGATGCCCAGATTCTCCCTTGCCCCATATGTGTCTACCTTGTTGATTGCACAACTGGTCCCTTGTCGGGTAGCCACACTGGTAGCTGGGACCAGGCGGGAAATGTCAGCTCGGGCAGCCAGAACATGTGCAGTAGAGACATCAGATTCTGGAGTCAGAAGCCCTTGGATTGGGCGCAGCACTGCCTTCATGACCTCTCGGTGGGCCTAGCGTAGGGGAAGGGTGTACATGGAGAAGGTGCCCTAGAGCTCATCCCTACTTGGGGTCTCTGTGCTTTGGAGGGGGTGCTTCTCCAAGGTGCATGGCCTGTGGTGGAGAAGTGGTGGCACAGCACTGGAATCTCATCACTAGGGAAGGAGGAAGATCAAGAGAGGCTGTGTCAAGATCAGCCTCAGCTACATGGCAAAGTGAAGCCGAAACAAAATCTTAAAAGCGGTTCACCGACCGTGTGAGAGATCGAGCCTGGGTGACAATCACAGGGTACCACCACTGGAGGGACTTCTGCAAGTCCTATTATGTTATGATGACATGGGATGGGACACTGGCCAGCACATGTCCGAGCCTGCATGTTTCAGCCCCCAAAACCATAAGCCAAAAGGAACTTGTCTTCCCTTAAAAGCTTCTGGGTTTCTGGTATTTTTTTGTCATGGCTACACAAAAACCAGTTTTTAAAAAAAAAAAAAAAAAAGCCTTACTGTCTATTTTGTTACATACGGTAAATAGTTCTGAGGGCAGTTGGGTTTTCTAGAATGCTCATGAGGTCCTGGGAGTCTGTATTTGAGTCACCTGCTCTAGAACTTTGTTCCAGTGACATCCCCTTGGGGAGGCCTCCTGACCCCGAGACTTGTCACATAGACATGTCATGAACCCTGTAAGATTCTAAAGCGTGGGTTGGAGCAACGGCGGGACATTAAGGGAACTTCCTGCCCTTGTGGAAGACCTGGGTTCAGTTTCCCGTACCCACATGGTAGCTCACAACCTTTTATAGCTCCAGTGCTAAGGGATCAAATGCCCCCTTCTGGCCTCTGTGGGTACTGCGCACACATGACGTGCATACACAGATAGGTAAAACACATAAAATGAAAAAAAAAATCTTAAGATTCTAAAGTGGCCTGGGCCCCAGAATCCCCAAGGGTATATGATCCTCGCCCTCGATCCTCTTCCTTGGCAGGCCTGCTTATTCTTGCTATGGTCCCCACACCTCTGCCCGATCGCCCCAGTGGAAAGCAGATATTGTGAGGTCAAGGCGCTTCAGGAGGAGGCAGCGGCGGCAGCAGTACTGTTCTGTCAGACTTTGGGACAAAGACTCCAGGGCTTTCTGAAAGGAAAGGTCTCAGTCACTCCCAGGGTCCCATCTCTGGGTGGATACTGTTCACAGCTGTCTACACATGTTCTCTCACCCATCGTGATGCATCGAGCGGTGAGTTAAGGAGGGGCTTCATGGACGCTGGGGGCAGGGAAGGCAGCAGCTCAGAGATCTGGTGGGAGAATCATTGGAAGCCAATGAGAAACAAACAGAACGGACTTTCTTGAGGGCTCTCGTTTCCCTCAGCTCTGTGAACCTGGGTCTCAAAAGCGTTCATGACTTTTGCCAACTTGACAATCACTATTGGTTATAGGAGTGCCTAGCCCACTCTGGGCAGTGCCATCCCTTTGTAGATGGGCCTGGGCGCTATAAAAGAGGTAGCTGAACGGGCAGAAGGTATGAGCTAGTAAACAGTGATCCTCCAGGGTTGGCTTGAGGCTTGAGTTCCTGCCTTAGTTTCCTTCAATGACAGGCTGTAACTTGTAAAGGGAAACAAATGGTTTCCTCCCCAAGCAGGCTTTGGTCAGTGTTTTATCACAGCAAAAAGCAAATTAGAGCGAATGATTCCTGTCGTTGGGTCATCCCTTCTAGGGCTGGTTTTGAAGACTGGATCCTTTCTACAAGCAAGGTACCTCAAGAAGGGTCTCTGTCTCTCTACCTTGTCATGAAACTCTTGAAGTAGCTGGCTAGCCAGGGTTCCACGCAGGGGTCTAGGGAGCCCCAGGGCTTGAAGAGTTAGCATCAGTTCCTGAACCACGCCATTTCCCTCCTTTGTCCCTTCTCCAAAGGATGGCGCAGGGCTAGGATCCCTCTGGAGCCTCAGATGCAAGAGGCGGGCAGCCTGGAGCTCAGAGCAAAGAAACCCTAAAAGTAGGAGTAGATCCCTGCCCAACCAGAACCTTGGCCCCTCCCCCAGAGTAAGCCTTACCCACTTACACTGGGGGAAGTGGGATCACTTCAGAACCACCCGAGGGGCGTTTAACTCAACGCATTAAAGTTTTCGAAGGCCTTAACTCAACGCATTAAAGTTTTCGAAGGCCTTTGTCAGAATTCTAGCCTAGCCCTAACCCGAGCTAGTCTCACTGCAAAGCTTTGGCCACGCCCCTGGGAGCTCAGCCTGAAGGTCAGAGCCCGCCCCTTTCAGAGGCCCCGCCCACTGCCACCTCCCGGGGCCTTCCCCGCTCGCTCACGCAACAGGCGCAGGCAGCCGCCGGGCTCCCGCAGCACGGTGGCGCAGTCTCCGCCGCAGAGCGCGCGATCCGGGCAGTGCAACGCCCGCAGCAAGCCGGCCAACTGCCGCAGGAACTCTTTCTCTGCGTCCGGGCCTGCGGGAGGAAGAAGCCTTTAGGGAGCAGCGGGTTCCGCGGCTCCACCCGCAGTCCGCCCAGCGATTCACGCACCGTGTCCGGCTCCCAGCACTGCAGTGCCCTCCTCTCGCCGCTCCAGAGCTCCCAGAGCCGTCAGCTCGGCCGCCAGCCGCGCGCACAGCGCCCTGAAGTCTGCACACGCGGGGCCCCGAGACGCCCCCTCCGGGAGAGCATCGTACCTGCGGCGGGGCGCGCGTCAGTGCGAGTCTCTCTGCGTCTGCGTCCCCAGGCGAGTGCGCCCTTCCCGAACCCCAAGACCGCACCACTGAATCCTTTACCCTAGTGTCAGCAGGTCATCCGCTACCATGGCCCCATCCATGGCAACTCCGTCTGCGGACCCCGTGCGCGCGCGCCCCCTTCCGCCTCGTACTGGCTCCGCCCCCTCTCCTCCCACCCCCGCCGCTATCCAATCACATTCTCGTGCGAAAGCACTTCAGCGCTCCTATTGGCTTGGTGGCACGTTTTGAGTGCCCTTCGTGTAACTTGTCTAGAGTCATAAATTTTACAGCTTGAGGTTTGGATCCCGAGAGTCCCAGGAGGCTTGAGTGTCCCTACTGTCGGGGACATAAAAGCAAAAAACTTTCCCACTCTTTTTTACATTTAAATTTGTTTTGGAGGCAGGGTCTTGATATATACATATATGAAGCTCAGGCTGGCCTCTTAGTCCTGCTTCCTCTTTCAGTTTGCTGGTTGACAGGTGTGTGACACGCCCAGCTGCCCTTTGTTCTTATTGGACCCCACACCGTGGTCGAAAGTCTCATCCAATTTGTTTTTCTTCCACCTTAGGAACAGAATTTCAGCACACCTTCACATCCACTCTCCTACCACAGCCAGAGCCTCCTTCCACCTCACAGTGGGTTCCAGCGTTAGCCTTCTTCTCTGCCTCTGTAGGCCTCCGAAAGCAGCAGATGCCATTGAGAAACTACATCCTAAGGGAGAGGCAAGCCGATGGGACTGGGGTTGACTTCGTTTGCCGGCTCATGTTCCTGCCAAACTGGTTTTCCATCTAGGCAATCGGGGTCAAAGGGCAACAATATATTTTTATGTGCATAAATGTTTTGTGTGTGTGTGTGTGTGCTCGCGCGCGCGCGCGTGCACGCCTTGTACCCACAGAAGTCAGAAGGCTTACAGTCCCCTACAACTGGACTTCCAGATGGTTGTGAACTCTTGTGTGGGTGCTAGGAACCAAACCCAAGTCTTCTGCAAGAACAAGTACTCTTAACCACTGAGCCATCTTTCCAGCCATTGACATATTAAATGGAATCTGGTCTCACTAAGACCCTCCTATATTAGCCTCCCAAGATCTGGGACTAAAGGTTTCTCTCTCACCCAATCTTTCAAGCACTCGTTCTTAAAGGTGCCTGTGAGGATTATGGTCCATATGGTAAGGTGCTTAAAAGGGCTTGATGCATCCTCAGTTAATAAGTAAAGCCAGATGGTGGTGGTACACACCTTTAATCCCAGCACTAGGGAGGCAGAGGCAGGCGGATCTTTGAGTTCAAGACCGGGCTGGTCTACCGAATGAGTTCCAGGACAGCCAGGGCTACACAGAGAAACCCTGTCAAAAAACAAAATACTAAAAAGTAGGGGAACTGGACCAGCTGCTCTCTCAAAAGCTGGCTATCAGCACTGACCTCTGGAGGTTCATAAGCACCAGAGCTCCCACCATGCTTTTTGGCCTCTCTGGGCATCCCTGCAAATACACATATACATAAATACAAAATAAATGTTTCAAAGCCAGACCTGGTGACTTAGATGTGTGTTCTCATAGGAAGATCACAAGTTCCCATTTATGTGGCCCTTAAGCACCTGTAACTCCAGCTCACATGCACGGAGCCAGATATAATTTTAAAATCTTAAACAACAAAAACAACTTGGGCTAACAACTTTTACTCCTTTTTTGGTGTTGGGCCTTACCTCAAGCTCTTGCCCATGCTAAGCATGTGTTGCAGCTTTCTTTCAAACTCCATGTGTAAATCTATGAGCTCTGGTTGGGGAGAGAGCTAAGCAAGAGAGTACTTACAATCTGGATTCAGTTCCCAGCAGCCACCTGGCTCAGTTCTAGGGGACCTGATACTGAGGAGCCAGGTGGTGCACACACAAACCTATGGGCAAGAAAACTTAAAATAATTTCAACATATAGAGTCTACCCAAACACCTATTAACCTCCGTCTTCCCTCTCACAGACACTACCTGCACCACCACAGGGAAGGTCGGTCCATCGCAGGTGTCTTCCTCACATAGCTATAGTCTTTGAAAATGCAAATCAATACTTGGGATCCTTCCTGTGGTCCCATCTCATTCACTGGGGTGACGTGTCCTGAAAAGCCTCTCCACACTCCTCTCCCAGGATCCACCTAGCTTAAATCCATTTCCAACTTACCGGCCCAATTCCTACCTTGATGGCTGGTGCTGGCTGACCCCTGCACACACCCACAGAACCACCTCCTCTCCTGTTGTTCACTGTGTCGCTGCCAGTCACGATGGGGCTTGACACATTAGGAGCTTAGTAAATTTACTTAACTGGACATATAAACCCAGCTAGATGACCAGCTTGGGACTAAAGAATGTATAGGGAAGAGGAGTGAAGCCAAGACCTTCAGGTAAACCAGGGGACAGGCGCACCAATGCAAATAAAGACCAGGCTGAGACACAGTCACAGACATTTCTTGGAACAGATCTTAAGTCCCCCCTCCCCCAATGACAAGGCTGGGTCTTTGCCCACCCCCCACCCCACCCCACCCCCCACCCCCGTCCTCCCTCCACTTCAGCCTGCCCTGACACTAACAAGGTCACAGACTGGCTTGGAATCAAGATCAGGAAGATAAATGTTGGCGTGCCTCCCCCAAAGCCTAGGGGGCAAGCGTCCAATCTGAGGGGCAAACAACTGGAAAATTGGGCTCGGGAGCTCTAGGATCTGAGGTCTTCCTGGCTCCCAGGGTGCAGTCCTCCATGCACCCCAGATATGGGGGCAATGAAAGGTAATCATGGATCAGAGGTGGGTATCGGACAAGGAACAGGGCTGGGGGACCTGGGAGAGGGGGTACTGGGAGATGGGGGACTAGGGAACCTTCCCCAAGTCCCCACTGCTTAATCCGAAGATCTCACAGCACCATACAGCACTCTGGTCCCCCTCCCCACCCCTTCCCAAAACGAGGTAGGTTAAGAATGGAGCTTCCCCCGCTTACCATGGAAGGGGGGAGACCGAGGCACAAAGAGAGGATGGGGACCCAGGCTGCCCCAGCCCCCAGTCCCTCCGCCCTCAGCTCTGGTGGATCTGACATTGATGAGAGCCGGGCAGAATGGGGATGGGAGGTATACCCCCCCCCCCATTTTCTCTCACCCATCCCAGGGTCTGCTTGGGGGAGCTGAATCACAGGTTCCGGATACAATAAATAGTTAATTTAAAGTGACACAGATATTCATCCCCTGAACCTCCACAAGGCCACCTAAGTCTGGATAATGAAGAATGATTTAAGTGCACATTCCCAGGTACTTAGGGCCAGATGTAGGTCCTAAGCCCATGAACCCTGGAGACTTTGGCTCTGAAACCTTAGTTCTCCTATCCAGGACACCTGATCCTAGTGTCTCTACTTAGGGAAAAGAGGCTGTGGCACCTCTTTTCTCCATGGGGAAGTACTACAAAACAATACTGAGCTTTCCAGAACAATTCCCAACTGAGATGGAAGAGGTTCACAGGAGAGGGACCTGAATGTACTAGGGGTTATGGAGTGGGAAATCTGCAAGTTTAGGGATGGAGGGGTGCACTTCTGTGGAGCAATTGCTGGTCCCAGAACTACAGGTGTGCAGAACGGAAGGCCTTCTTCTGCTGTCTCTGCTTGACCCCTGCAGCTGCCTGACTTTGCTGAGCTTACAGCTTGTGTCCAATCTTCCGTGGAAAAGCCAAGCCCTAGAGAGGAGAAAGGGAAACTACTAGGTGGTCCTGGATCCCAGGAATCTTAATTCACACTGGCACAAGTGTCCTTCCCTAGGATAAAAGGGGGTGGGTTGGAGTCTGGGCATTGCTGGGGCATTCCAGTTTTGTGGGCCTCTGGATGGCAGAACACGGGGGATGGGGGTGGAGGGGAGTCAGGTAGTGAGGAAATGGGGGCTTCATTAGTCTAGAAGTACTTTGAATTCAAGAACATCCGGAGCCTAAAGGTGCTGAAATCCTGGGGCAGCTTGATGCTGAATGTCTCTGGTCTGAAGGGATCAAGGTGTAAGGCCAAAACCAATCCTAAGACTGTAGGGGCTTGACTCCTGCACCTAGGGCCCAATGACATTCTGGATTCTTAGATCCAGTGTTCTTAAAGCACTTTGGATTTGCTCTAGGGCTGAGAGTCAATGAATAAAGGACCTGGGTTACCATAACCACCACATCTTCTAAGTTCCAGGCTCCCACCCTACATGGTGAATGTAGACAGAGGGAAGCCAATGTTTCCAGAATATCTGGGGTCTTAAAAAAATTTAGACCTAAGGGAAACTGGAAGGTTAGCTAATCTCTACAAACCAGTGTGTTGGGCCCAAAGTGTTGCTGGGCTTCAGCCATACATTTAAGGGTAACAGGCATCTCAGAGCCCACCCATGAGACTCAAATTCTCATGGCTGGCTTGAGGGGTAGGTGTTTGGTCCCTGGTTCCCCAAGCAATTTGGTGTTTGATATCTGGACCTTGCTGAGCTCTGAAAAGGGCCTCCCAGTCATTGTGGTCAGAAAATACTCATGTTTGAGGATATCTAAGGAGTTAATGCATTTTAAATCTGGGGTGCTAGGAAATTTGCGGGTCACTTGCACATGAACTGATGGCAATGTCTGTGGACTTTGTCAATGGGGAGACTTCAGGCCAGTATCTGGCAATTCCAAACCATTCCTGGTATCTCTTACCCAGGAGTGTTTGGTGTCTCCAGGTCCTGGAGCTATAAGAGCATCTAAATGTGCCAATACCAGGTCTCAGGTGAAAATTCAGGGACCATTTTCTGGTGATTCTGGGTTCTCTGGTCTCAAGGTCTAAGTCATTTGATATAGGGTCAAGTTTTAGCAACTCTTGACTAATTTAGGGACTGTAATATGAGTGTTTACAATGTCAAGTATGACCTGAAGTCTGGGTTGGGCATTTAGACAGAGTCAGGTTCCAAGATCCCTGTGTCTCAGGAATGTGAGCTCCTGGGCCCCTTTAGATGCAGTGTTTGAAAATGTCCTAAGTCTCCTCAGTGGGGAAAAGGGAGGGAGAATCCAGAATTCAGGACTTCAGGTGGACAGACACCTTGATGAAGCTGGGTCTGGGGATCTCAGTCCTCAGTCTGGGGTCCAGGTACCAGATCTGGGATCTCTCAAATCCATTCAAGTTCCAAATGTACCTAAGTTTGGGTTTTAGGTTCATATGCTGTTCAGGGTCCTGGACCTTCAATTTTTGGGTCTTCAGACCGATTTCCAAACCAGTCCAACAATCCTCACCGTGCAGCCTCCTCGTGGCGACCCCCACAGCCCGCACAGCCACAACGTGCTGCAACCCAGTGACAGGCGCGCAGGGGCGCATAGCAACAGAGACAGGGCACTGCCAGGGACAGAGCAGCCAGAGCGGCCCAGCGCGCAGCAGGGCGCGGGTGGCCTGGCTCACAAGCACACGGGTCTGAGAAGTCACCCTCGGCATCCGACAGGCAGTGGTACAGCAAGCTCTCTGCACACCACAGGCAGCTGAGCCTGCGCACTAGCAGGCGACCTGGGTCAGGGGCCTCTGCGCAGCGACCACCACGCCCATCTGCCCGGCGGCGGAAGAGTGCTCTGCAGTGCACACAACGCGCAGCCTCCTCAGCCTCTGGGGAGGCTTTGGCTGGAGCAGGGGTGGGGCCAGGGCCCGGGGGTGGACGAGCAGGGGGTGCTGGGGGTGCAGCCTCTGTGAGAGGGGCGGGGAGTGACACTGGAGGACCCAGGGCTGCACCTCTCAATGCACCAGTCTTGGCAAAGCGCACAACGCAGGTAGACAGGGCAAGAGGTGGAGGCGGTGGTCCAGATCGCCGGTAGTCCTCATAGCCGCGGCTGCCCCAGCCCTGGCTCCCTGCCCCAGCTAGAGATTCTGAAGGTTCAGGAATCCCAGTGAACGGTAGAAGCGGAGGATAGCTCTGTAGAGCCAAGGGACAAGGAGGTCAGGTTAGGGACATCTGCAACTCACTATCCATAAGCTACCCAGGTTTGGAAGACCCAAAATCCCAGAAGGCAAACAGAAGGCACCAGTCAGAAGGGACTGTGTTCCCCTGAACTCTCTTGGGCTCCTTCGCCTCGGGGTTCCTCATAACTGCAGAGACCACACAAGGTAGACAGCAAACTCACACCTAAAGGGCCTTATGGCTTAAGATTTCCCAGTTCGGTTACACTCAACTCCAAGTCCCTCCTTCAGGATAAAGTGAACAGTCTTAAGAAGTCCTTCCAGAGTACCAGCATCTTCTAACATACTAGAAAACCCGAGCATGTCATCCCCCATATCCCCACATAAACTAGACAGACCTGAAATCTCCCAGAGAGCTAGAGACACTTGGAAGTTCCTTCTAGCTCTCAGGAGCCTAAGAGTTCCTCACCCAGCGTCGCCAGCACCTTCCCACTTGCTAGGCAAGCACTCTATTGCTGAGCTACAAACCTCAGCCCTAAACCCAGGCCCTTTCTATTCCACTACCACCTTAGGTCAGTCAGGCTGGCCATTTCCAGGGATCTGTGTCCCTTATCATACAGTTGGGCTTCAGCTGCAGTCAGCTTAGGGAGCTGTCCAATTCTATCTGGGTTTACTGCTGAGGGGCGGGAGGGCAGAGGAGGTCTTACCTGAGCAGAGGAGCGGCGCCTTTGTGGGGGCGTGGCCGGTAGGAAGGCAGCTGCTGACTCCACTGTGGCAATGGGAGCTGTGGGAGGAGTCTCCTGGCGGCTGTGACTGGAGGAGGAGTCGCTGTCCACGTGGGACTGAGGGAGATTGGCGAGGCCTCAGTGCAGGGGTGTTCCCCAACCAAACAAAGATACTCTTACATAGACCTCCCTTCTATGCAGAGCAAGTGCTCTGCAGCCAGGAGGTCTGGGCTCAGACCTTTGCTCTGCCACTGACTGGTTGTGTGGCAAGTGAGCTCACCTAAGAGCTCAAGTGTCCTGCTCTTAAAGTGGGGGTCATCATAGAATCTATTCTTAAGGATGTGGTGACACTGTCTCTTACAGCGCCCTCTACAGCTGAGCCACGATACAGTCTCTCCCTGG
>JADRCD010092612.1:0-14289 GCA_019843815.1 Montemys delectorum | reverse complement strand
AGAGAGAGAGAGGGAGAGGGAGAGGGAGAGAGAGAGACAGAGAGAGACAGAGAGAGAGAGAGAGGAAGAGGAAGAGGGAGAGGGAGAGGGAGAGGGAGAGGGAGAGGGAGAGGGAGAGGGAGAGGGAGAGGGAGTGGGAGAGGGTGCCCTCAGAGGCCCTATAAGTTCATATTATCCCCGGAATCGGGAGTTGCAGGTGGTTGTAAATGATTTTACATGGGTACTGGGAATTGAACTCAGGACTTCTGGAACAGCAGCAAATGTTCCTAACTGATGAGCCACCTCCCCGTCTCTTTAATAAACTTTTTAAATTAACACCAGACAGTATTTTTTAGTGTTTTATTGTCAGTGTGGTGGTTCTTTGCTTTGTTATTCTTTTCAGCTGCTCAAGTCAGCCATTCCAGCTTAAAACAACCACAGACAACAGCCAAGCTTCTAACTTCAAACGTTGTAAGTTTTGACAAATAAGACAAATAAGTATAGAAAGGGAAATAACTTAAAATCCAGTCCATTTACAAATTGGACTCGAGGTGCTCCAGAAATAAAGTAATCTTTTAGTTACTTAGACATGGCACTTTAACACTGGAAAGCATGGACCAGCCTAGGGAGATGGTCTTGGTTTGTATTCAGGCAGTAACTAGGTCGGAGAGGCATGATCCCTAGCTGCTCATCGACACATACGCTCATTGTCCTCCTGTTCAGCATAGGGATTTAGGAATGTTTGAAGCTGACTTTGTTGGCTTGCTGGTGGTTTATAAAATGCATATTATCTCATTTACTTTTCTAATCAGAGGAGTATACACAAGGATACTTGAATTTTGGTAGTCTTACAGCAAACACACTGTTGCCTTGGTGAGGGGAATGGACACATTCGGCGCTGCTGCTGAGGCATAGGCCTGCCCGGCTCTATTTAGTCTGTTTCTATCTATGTGTTTTATAAACACCATGGGAATGAGACAAAACAAGCATAGTCTGAAGGTGGCCAGGCATATAAAGCTTGCAGAATTTGGGGATAATGTTTAGTGGGTTATCATAGTTTACGATTTCCAGATAATCATTTGGAATTTAAAAAAGGACAATTTCGTAGACAAAAATGTGTTTTTCTCCCTCACTAACATAGCCTTTTCTTCATGCAAATATGAAAAAAGTGTTCTTTCTTTCCCCACGCACATGTTGCTGCATCTTTAGCCATGTGAATTATATACATATCATCCGTGGACACCTGTGAAGGGAAAATGATGGGACTGGTGGTCTGTGTTTCTTGAGAATTGACAACTAGAGGGAATGAGTGCAACCAATTATAGGTCATAAAAATATAACCACACACAATATGGATATGGGGATAGACCAAATTTACATTTACATCCCTGAGTCTGTCCTTTAAAACCAAACACTCATATATTATGGACTTGTGTATATACACACGTGTGCCTACTGATAAACAGAAAACAAAAACATAGATGTTAAATAACTGAGCAAGTATATCTTGAAGCTATAAACATGAAAATATATCTTGAAGATAAAATAATTCTCTAAAAATGTGCAGTGTGCCAGGAAATATAGAATAATCAGATGTTCAGGCAATATTTTTATTAGAAGTCAGATTTTACCGTAAAATTTTTTTCTGTTTATGAAGAAATAGCATACTAAAGGGGATGTTTAAAATTACGAAAAAAAAATCATGTCTCATTTTTTATAATACTTTTGTAGCCTGATTTATTTGGGCTAATTCGGCACAAAATGGACCAGAAAGGCAACTATTTCTAGAAGTTAATCGCCAGTGTTTTTATATTTAAAATTCTGTTTGTATATAGGCTAGCTTATATAATTTTGATAATCAAACTTCTGTCAGACTGCACATTTGTGTGTGTAAAAAATGGGAAGCCTGTTTCCTTTTGCAGTTGAGAAAACTTCATTTGGGTAATGGTGTGAGTTTTCCATCTGAGATGGTTATTCAGGCATTTGCCAAGAAGGCTTATAGGAAGGGACGGGATGTTAAGCTTCACCTCAAGATTCATTTATAAGTCCTGTTTGGCATCATTTTCTCTGAGAACAAGCTCTGTTATATGTTTCAGAGAAATTGAAACCATATGTTGACACCTAAAATTTTTGAGAAATACCACTAGAGTTTGCAAGAAAACATATAAATATAATCAACTCGTTGTAGGGTGAGTCTACCAGGGGACTCCATAATGCTTCACTTGTTTTTGGCGGGGCCATGTTGGTGATGTCTTAATTCCATTGCCTGTAACACAGGGCTATCAAGTTGAAGCTGACTGGGTTAATATTAAGCTCTTCATTTTGTACTTCCAGATTGAAATGAAAACATTTAATAGTACCTGCTTCAGTTTTGGTAATAATTATGTTTCCTTGATGACATTTGGCATATAAATATAATGCTGTTTTTTTTTTTTTAAATCGAAACACCAGGTTCTTGGAACAAAAATTGGGCCAACATGTAGCTTCTAAGAAAACAGTTTGGAGCATATTCAGTCTGGCAGCTGTTTGATGAACTACTGAGCCCCTCTCTACCTTCAGGGGTACTCTGTCCAGTTGCTTTGGTCTGCAAATATAGAGAAAAAAAGGTCTTTCCCGAAAACTGAATTAAATCTTAATTCAAATATTGATAGACACCTGACATAGACACCTGACACAGTTTCCTATCATAGTCAGTCTTAATTTAAAGCGAGACATGGAAAAATTCTCCAGTGGCTTCCGAACCCTATGCACCAGAGGTAAATGTGGTAATAGAATATTGCTACACGTTCCTCACTTCATCCCTGTGAACAAGGTTTATGTTCATCTGTGTCTGTTTAAGAATAAGTTTCATTAAAATAAGTAAGACTCCCAGGTCAAAGAGTCAGTCAGGCTTGGCTGTGGCTCAGTGGGTGGACTTTAGTCTTGAAGGTATGGTGCTCTTCATTCACGCGCCAAGACAGAAAACAAGACAAAACCAAAACGAACCAGCAAATCAAAGAAAATTCCTGAGAGACATCCTTGCTGTGTTAGAATTGGGGGATCTCCCCACATGGAGGACACAAAAAGGAAAGAGTAATCTTGATTACGTGGTTCCGTTTGAATTGGAAATTTTGTGATAATATCCCTGGATGTCAAAATTGTATCTGGTCATCACCACACCCACCATTAGCCCTCTGTGGAGTTGTTCTCACTTCACTGTGTCCAAAATACCTGACAGAGATAACAGGAGAGAAATGGTTTACTTCGTTGCACTCACAGTTTTTGAGGTATTCACCATTATGGAGGTGGGAACCTGGGATAAGTGGCTGTTCACATGGGAATAGACAAGGTAGACCCCAAAGGGACTATAACCTTCAAAAGTGTTCACCTAGTGGCTTGTTCCTGTCAGTCAGATTCAATCTTCTAAAGGCTCCACAGCCTTGAAGTTAGTGTCCTAAGCACAATGCAAGTGCTTAAAACATGTCCCCGCATAGGATATGCTAGACTCAAGCATAATGCTCGATCTTGAGTCTCTTTGCTATGACTAGCATCATTGAATGTTCCATAGACTTCTCTGTGACTATCTTTCTTTTTTTCCGTGTACTTGAGAATTCTGTCCACAACTACACTGTATTTGTACCATTTCCACCCCAACCCCTCATGGTCCCTGCCTCATCATCTCTTACATTCTTGAACTGTTCTATAATTGTTTTTGGTTTTTATATACTGTTGATATCCTTTTCCCTTGACAGCATGCATAGTATTTTTTTTTTTTTTTGACATGATGAGAGCTGTTCTAGGAGAGGAAGTGTTCAGGCTAGTACTAGTTTGATTTCTCAAAGCCCTCTGAGCTGATTGCAGTGTCTTCAGCAATAAAGTTTTCACTCAGTGCTCCCACAGAAAACGAAGAACAATAGCAATAGTCTTTATTGTTTTGGGGATCTGTCTCTTGGACCCCTAAGATCAACAACATGAAGGGAAGTTACTCTTGATTGGCACTAGGGTTTTCATTTGAATGTTAATGGCTCTTTTAGGGGCCACATTATTGCACCACATGGGGTATTCCATGTATGTCTATATTTAGATTACTATTACTATTGGCATTATGTGTATATGTTTAATGTTAACCACCTTACAACTGGGGGGTTGGGGGCTCATCCCTGAAAACAATGGCTCCCTACCCCCTCAGCTGTCACTGGTAGCTTGTAGCTCTTTGTCTAGAGGTGGGACCATGATAAATTTTCATCTTTCCATGTTAGCATATTGACTGTTTTGGTATTTGCAAGTCTTCAACAGGCAATCATCCTGTTTAGGGTCTATGGAGCAGCATCCCTACCCTACCCATGAGACATTATTGTGCAGCAATTATCCTGGTCTTCAGGATGCTGCAGTCTATCCACCCCCCTCCTCTTATGCAGTGTTACCCCAGCAATAGTTACAGAGATTGTGTTATAGATGTTCCATTTGAGCACCTAATGGTCACACATTTTCTGCATTCTGACCAGTTGCGTATCTCTATAGTAGACCCTGTCTGCTGCAAAATGAAGCATCTGGTTTGTTTGTTTTTTTCTCACGAGGAGTGCAATTTGCATTTGTCTATGGATAAAAGTGTTTAAAGGGCATTTGAAAAGTATGTTAATTTAGGAGCATTGTAGTACTAGGTTCTCCTCTAAGGTCTATTGCTTCTTCAGCCATTGGTTTGCGGCTATGCCTACCTTATCAGAGATGAATTCCTTCCTACTGAACAAGGCTTTGGTCCAACTAGGCCGAACTCCCAAGGCACAACTGCCATTATTGTATTCCTGGTGATATCTTACCATCTAGTTATTGTTGAGGTCCCGAGGCTTTATAGATGGTAGACAGGTAGGACTGCTGATAATGTATTTCCCCTTGGCAGCTTGCACAGAATCTTCTAAGGCTATGGGGTACTATAACTGGAGGTAAGAAAGACCCCCAGACCTGGGGAGACCCTCACTCAAGCCTCGGGATGACACGACCACCCAATAGCTCTCAGAGACCGAACTTGCTGCTAAACACACGAGGTTTATTGAGGAAAGCCTGGTACCGGGGTCGAACTTGTAACCTTGCAGGCCAGAGGAGGTCGACCACGAGCATGAGGAGTAACAGGTATTTAAAGGGAAAAACCACAAACTAGGGGGGTGAGGGTGTTACCAAGGAAACATAACAAGAGAACAGCGGAAAATTCTAAAGAGACCCAGCCTCTAGTGAGTCAGGGTCATAAGGAAAACATCCTACACACTCATTATGCACAAGAATGTGGTTTGGTCACAAGATTGTGGTTTGGTCTATACTATTCACTTTATGGCTGACCATTCTCTAGAACCATCTGGATGGCTGGCTCATATCCTGCCGTTTTGTTCTTGGACCTAGCTTAGGGGGGAGGGGCTTTGTAGCCAACAGGTTTCTGAAACTGGCTAGTCTGCATTCTTGGCTGTTACAGAGGTTTTTGATGCCCTTCCAGATGAAGGTTACACAGTATACATTCCCACCAATATGTTTTTACTAAATGCTTCTTTTTTTCTTAACTCTAAAATTCTCCAGCCCTAGAGTAAAGCGGCTAGATCAGGGCCAGTTTGATTTCTTCAAGTTGTGTGACTTATGTGTGTGATAACTTCAGCCATAGGGTCTTATGTTCATGTTTCAGCATGCAACCAGATATAAAGGTAGTAGTCCATATTGTTCCAGTGATAACTTGAACCCTCCCCTGACCAAATCTCAAAGAACATGGCAGTAGGGATTTTGACTTGTAGTCAGGCCCCTAGGGTACTCGTTATCCCACTATACAGAATAACACCGCTAAAATTATATAAATGTATGTATATTTGTACTACCTATTATCTATCTATCTATCTATCTATCTATCTATCTATCTATCTATCATCTATCTATCTTGATAGATTTGGGTGTTTAATAAATACTGTTATAAAATAATAATAAGTTTCTTGTGGGCTTTTCCAACATCCTCAGTATTATTTATCCTTCTCTCCTTTTTCACTTTTGTCTTTCTAGCCACCATGTTGTGCTATCCTCTCCTGGGTACCTTCTGTATTTTTCTGAAAGGTTCATTTAAATCTATTACTTCATGTATTATAGTCTCAGGCCTACAATTTTAGGTCTAGGATCCACAGATTAAAGAGAATATGTGATATTTGTCTCCTGGGTCTGGGTTACTTCACACATTGTAATATTTTCTAGTTGTGTTGATTTACCTGGGGATTTTAGTATATCATTTGTTTTACAGATGAGTAGAATTGTATTGTGTATATGTCCCACATTTTCATTATCTATTCATCAGTTAATGAACATCTAGACCCTTCCATTTCTTAGCTGTTGCAAATAGAGTGTCTGTGTACATGTTTGTTATTGATTTCTATTTGGATCATTTATTACTCCAAGACTCACCAATAAGTCAGGACATTTCTCTTAACATATGATCAATTCCTAAGCAACATATTACATTAATGATGCATGATTAAGAATAAAAGTAGTGTCATGTCTAAGGTAAAGTTGCAAATCACCTTTTATTTTTTTATTAGATATTTTCTTTAGTTACATGTCATATGATTTCTCCTTTCTCTGTTTCCTCTCAAAAAAAAAAAAAAAAAAAAACCAACAACAACAAGAACAAACCCCTGTTGCCTCCCTGCTCCCCCTGTTGTCACTCCATCCTCTCTCATTTATTGGCCCTGGCATTCCCCTACACTGGGGCATAAACCTTCACAGGGCCAAGGGCCTCTCCTCCCATTGATGACCGTCTTTGCAATCCTCTACTATACACATGCTGCCAGATCAATCAGTCTCACCATGTGTACTCCTTGGTTGGTGGTTGAGTCCCTGGGAGCTCTGAGGGTACTAGTTAGTTCATATTATTGTTTGTCCTAAGGGACTGCAAGCCCTTCAGCTCCTTGGGTCCTTTCTCTAACTCCTTCATTGGGAACCTTGTACTCAGTTCAATAGATGGCTGTAAGCCTCTACTTCTGTATTAGTCAGGTACTGTCAGAGCCTCTCAGGAGACAGCTATATCAGGCTGAATTGTCCTTCCTTCAGTCTCTGCTCCACAGTCTCTGCAACTCCTTCGATGGGTAGTAAATCACCTTTTTTAAGAGTAGAAAAATGTTATTAAACCATCTATGATTGAAAAAAATTATTTGTAAATTTTCTTCTAAAAGTATTAGGGAAAAATGAGTAAGTTTTAGATTTTGCTTAAAAGAGAATTTCTTAAAATAAGCGAAGTGTACATTTGAAATCCTCCATAAAAGTTGAATAGTATTAAATAGGCCCCCATTTCCCTAATAGGCAATTGAAAATAGTACATGATTGGCATAGTGGTATGTGCCTTTAATCTAGGATTTAGGAGACAGAGGATGGCCTTGTGAGTTTGAGGTTAGATTGGTCAACATAGTAAGCTCCAGGCTAGCCAATCCCAGTCCCTGCACAATATGTATGCCAGAGAGTTACTGATGCTTTGATGTGAGAATTCACACTGCCCATAGCAAAGCTTTGCATGTGAAGGTATTTATTCTAGTTCATTGGGTTTTGTTACATAAAAGGTGAAATCAAAAACCATAAAAATAACAAGACAGGCATTTTGGTATCTGTAGTACCCAGTAACTTAATCCCAAAGCCAGGAAGGAAAAACAGTACAAAGCTACACAGAACCAGTAAATTTCCTGAAGGACCGTTCAGCCATAACTGACAGTGTTCAGTAACTAGTAATTATTTACCTTGTCTGTATAAAGGTATGTATATGTGGGATTTATATATACACATATGTATACATGTAAATATGCATATATGCATTGCATATACATGTACATATTGTATATACTCATTGTATATATGCATATACATACAATGTAAGTATATATATATGTGTGTGTGTGTGTGTGTGTGTGTGTGTGTGAAGTCAACTGTCTCCTACCATGCATTTTCTTGAGCAAAAATGATAGATATTGAAACCATGACTTGTTTTCGCTGTAACTCACTCCTGATTCAGGTCTTAAACCAAGAGTCATGAAATGAAATACCTGGGCTGAAGTCTGAAACACAAACGTCTTTTCATATTTCAAATGCTGCAGTAAAGGGTGGACAGGATGAACACTCATCTTGCTCTTAATGCTTGATGCTTACAGGCAGCCTCACCACCGTGGAAGCAGCTAAACCTTGTGAGTGCATGATTCTTTCTACATCTGGCCCACAGATTAGCCCCCTGACCCCCTTTCCCTAAGATATGCACATAATTCCTAGTCAAATGCTGATGTTAATCATGAATGTACATTTTTTGCATTTGCAAGCTCTGCGTTTCACTATCATGTGACTTCTCTTCTGAGTGGCAGAACCCATACTCAATGAAGGGAGCTACTGCGCAACGTCTTTGAAGATGCTCATAAAACAGTGGGTTTAGTTCATCTGGGAAAAAGAAACTAAAACGGGGCAGGTCCCTTATGGAAAATGTGGCTCTGTTATGCCCTGTTCCCACCAAATATCTTGGAAACTGGGCAGTATTAACACGGCTCTCTGGAGTGAGGCCAGAAAGGAACACTGGATGCTCTCTTACAAAAACCCTGAAAGCAGCAAGCAACCCATAAACAGTACGCAGCCCGAGTCCGAAAATGAACCGTTTTATGTTCCCTAATGGAAGGATAGCTTATTTGTTCATGGATTTATAGCAACAATGTGATGTCATCAAGTGATTTATGGCCAGGAGCAGAGCAAGTGTCAATATACAAAGGTGGGTGGAAACATCCTCTTCTCCCCAAGAAACTCGTCCCCACAGGAGCTTGCCTTCGCCTTAGGGTGGGGCAGATGCAGGAAAACCCAGGTGGTTACGTTACTGGAAATGGGACGAGGGGGCAGAATTGCTGGAGGCATCCATCTTGGTTACGGACTTGAGGAATGTCATACTAGCTCAGTTAGACCACGAAAAAGATGGCTGTGAACGGGATCATCTAGATTTTGAGTGGAAGCTACTATGGTGCTACACAGGGGGGCAGAAAAAGATACTTTGTAATAAGATAATTCTGACAGATAGTAAAAGAGTGTGAGACTACGTTTATAATGTGTATGCACTTGCTGATGTGGGGGTGGTGGTGGTGGAGGGAGAGCACTGCATATATTAACTGTTTAGTAGACAGTTCTAGAAAGCTTACAAAGTTAAAATATCATCACAAATGAGAACACAAGGGTTACATGATCTCAATAGATCCCTACTTCTGGTCCTGTTTTGCTTGGCTTTCGTTCTTCCCCAGTGCCCTCCGAGGTCTCACCATATCCCTTCATTTATGCGTTTCTACAGCCTAAAGCTTTTAAGGACTGCGTGTTATATGTGTGTATGAGCTTCCTGCTGTAGTTGCACATGTCAGGAGCTGCTCTTCTCCCATGGCTGGAATATTCTATTCTATAGGCACAGTTGGTTTATCCATTCATGAGCTGAAGAACATTTTATTTCTCTCCATTTTGTAGGGAGTATAAGCAAAATAGCCAAAGAGAAAAATCCACACACAAACAGATTTTCGTGTAACTCTAGACTTTTCTTTCTTTGAAGTATAACCCTTGGAATATGTTTGCTGATGTGTACAGTGACTTGGTAAGATAGTGTCTGACAGCTTTGCAAGCTGGGCCATTGTTTGGCACACCAGCCACCCAATCGGAGTGACAGGTCCCCATCCTCTGGACTCCTGTTGCCAGACTTTTCTGTTTATTTTGTTTCTTGCCCTCTGGACAGACATACAAAATGTTTATTCCAGTAAAATTTTTATTTTTAATAGATAGTATTCTGTTTTTTGTTTGCTTGTTTGTTTGCTTTGTTTTGTTTCTAGACAGAGTTTCTCTGTGTAGCCCTGGCTGTCCTGGGGCACATTCTGTAGACCAGGCTGGCCTCAAACTCAGAAATCTGCTGGCCTTTGCCTCCCAAGTGCTGAGATTAAAGGCATGCACCTCCACCGCCAGGCTAGCCAGTCTTCTGAACATGTTCTCAAGTGTCTATTTCATATACATATGTACGTATATATGTATATACACATACATGTATATACATATATACATATATGTGTGTATACATATGTGTGTATATACATATGTATGTAATGATGAGTACATATACATATTTATATATATCATAAAAATATATGTATGTCAGAAGCATTTTAAAGATGTTATATAGTAAACTGCTTATTCTAGTATGTAATCAAGCTTTTTCTTACTGCAGTCTTGTTCAAACAACAGACATTTCTAAAATTCAGTAACATTCTCTCAACAATTGTTTTCCTTTTAATGGGAAATGGTATTGCTATATTACTGAGACATTTTGTTTGACTAATTTTACAAAGATATTACACGATTTTAATTAGAGAAAAAAATTCGTGTGTGTCATGTGTGTGTGTGTGAAGAGAGTGTGAGGGTGTATGTGCATTTGCCGGGTCAGTAGTCTCAGCAGCTCTATTATACTGAATTTTATTTTCATTTATGTATTTATATTCAGTACAATGGGTCATTATGAATTATTTCCATGGTCCAATTCCTTGAGACTTAGGTTCATTTTATGATGTATCTTGTCAAAACTTTCCAAAGTGATTTGAGAATAGGACTGTTCTCAGTTGTTACCTGGTCCCAGGGTGATTAGATAGACACATTGTAATCAGGAGTGTGAAAGCCATGAAACTTAATTGTTATTCTAGAAAGAGGATTGACTGGCTTTCAGTTGGTGGCTTAAACTAAATTCTAGTAGGATCTTTCCAAAAATTATATTACCTCAGCCCATTACATCCAAGTTGTCTAATTTATAAGCATTAAGTAGATTTTTATATTCTTTTAAAATGGACTTATATATACATATACATATCAATATATTATTTAGATGATCATCTATGATATAATCATAGATTTTATTCTTATTTCTAGGTCTGTGCCTCTCCTGTGCCTTGGCAATTCTGGACTTACATACATACACTCATACATACAAACATAAATAATACATATATGTACATATATACATACATGTACCCACACATATAGGTTTATACATTCTTTTAAAATAAAGGGTTTTTTTTAACTTAAGTTATTTTACTCTACTTTTAAAATTTAAATTAAAACTATATTTCTTATTTATTGCTTCCTCCCATCTGTTTATTTTGGTCTTTCTGAAGATTGGTAACTTAGATTTTTTTTTCCAAAAACTATTTCTTCCTTTATAGCATATACCAAAGAAAACCACTCATGAATCTTCATTAATTTTTATTTTAGAACCAACATAGTCCTATAAATTTTGAAAAATATTTGGGTACTAAATTACAAACAAAGAGAGTACTTTTGAATCAACCTTAGGAGGTACCCAGTCGTGATAGAAAGAATGGCATGCTGACGTGTTCTAGAAGTCGTGTTGGTTATCAAACTGAACAGAGTCATGGAGTCATAGTGTCCAGCCTGACAGAGCCTTACCGCCAAGTCAATAACAGAAGCCATGAATGACTTTGGGTCCGCTGAGAAGAGTTCATGCTGAAACTCCTCCACAAATCAAGTCTCTGAAAGAAACCCAAGCCTTAGAAAATGGAAATAGGCAGAACTCCATCTACCAACGCAAGTAGAGACAGGAAACTGTCTGTCTGTCTCGGTCTGGGTGTGGAAAAAGTTTCTCCCAAGAGAAATTAACATCATGCCCATTAATAAATTAAAACATGCTTCCTGGAAAAAAAATGGGACTAGTAAAATTTTCTCAGCATATATCAGTAATCAACTGCAAATAAAACAATAAAATAAAACAGCAATATATACTTATAATAAGAAACAAAATGCAGAAGATTGATATTTCTCAAGGATGTTGATAAAGGAGAATGGTGGGCATGCTCACTTGTTAACAGCAGGCAGGCAGACTGGTGTAGTTTCTTTGGATATCAGCTTTACACTACCTTGCAAAACTAATACTCTTATCATAAGACACAGCAATCATCTTTGGTATCAACTACCCAGGCTGACACGTGTGTCCCAGCATCCATTGGTGGTATCATAGCAGCTTTTGTAATTACCTGTTGCTGAAAACAGTGAAGATTCTTTTCTGCAGGTAAAAGAACAAGCAAACTGGGCTATATACTTACAATGGAATATTATCCATCAATGAAACTAATAACCTATCGTTGTTCAGTAGATTAGTTCTGATGGGTATTCTGTAGCTTTTGGCCTCGATTGCTAATTTTAAGTATTGTCCTAACTATGTTATGGTGTTGAGATGTCTGGTCAAACACCAGTAGAATAGTACTAAGAAAAATGTTTTTAGATGTGGTTCACATTTAAATTGATAAACTTTGAGAAAAGCACATCAGTTTCCACTATGGGGTAGGGTTTCATCAGACCAATTGATAGCTTGATAAGAAAAAACTGGGGTACCTTCATAACTGCAACCTCCAAAGAGCCTTCATATTTCATACTACCACTGCTTTAGTTATTACTGCTGGGATGAAACACTATGACCAAAAGCAAGTTGGGAAAGAAAGGATTTATTTGGCTTATACGTCTATATTACTATATTCTATATTCCCTCATCATTGAGGGAAGCCAGGACAGGAACTCCTACAGGGCAGTGAGGTGGAACAATTCTAGTTTCTTTATGGAAACTCAGTTGTATCATGTGATGTTTTTCTGGAAACTGTCTTATGGGAGGATAGTTTGCTGAAACAGATCTGAAAGGATGTCTTGCTGAGGCCGACACTGAAGAGTATTCCTGATGTGTGAAAACCGTCTAAGTGCGACCCAACAGACAGTGAACAATGCTCTTACATTGAGTCAACTTGCTTCCTGATGTATGGAAAGTGTCTAAGTACAACCCAACAAACAGTGAACAATTCTCTTACATTGAGTCGACTTGCAGTGCTTTGCTGGTCTTTGCTGATCTTCACTTGCCATGACTTTGTGGAGAGAAAAGCAACAAAGAAGTCATGATATTCTGGCTGCATCTTGTCACTTTCAAAGAGTTGGGCCAATTCGGTGGAGCCTTGAAGTTTCTTCTGAATCTAGCCTCTGCTACTGATTCATGTTTGGTGTTTGCTGACTGGACTGAACTGCTGATATCCTGAAAATGAGGATTGGTATTGTCCTAAAGAACTACTTCTAAACAGGTCCACATCCCTCTTGGCGTATTGACCATCTTTCTCCCCTAAGTTTGCTCAGTGGGCTAGCATGGAGGTTGAAGCATTTAAGAACCCTTGTTAGGGCAGCTTTTGAAATGTCTCAGTCCATAGGGCAGGAATCAGGAAGCAAGAGTTGATGTAGAGGTGGTCATGGAAGATTGCTGACTAATGGTTTGCTTTTCATTGCTTGTTCAACTTGCTTTCTTACAGAACCCAGGAAAACCACCCTTGAGATGACACTCCCCACAATGCTTTGGGACTTCTTACATCAATCACTAATTAAGAAAACATCCAAGAGTGTTACTTACAGCTAGGTCTTATGGAAGCATTTTCCCAATTGAGGTTCCTTTATCTCAGATGACTCTAGCCTGTGTTAAGTTGACATAAGTCTTGTCAGCACAGATGACCTCTTATCAAACTGACATACAAGCATATCACTGTTAAGCCATTACCTTTCCTTTCTTGTTCACCCACAAGATAATTCATTAATATCAACCTTGCAATACAAACATTCCAAAATTTCAAAGTCCCACCATCTTTAATGACAAACACTTTTAAAAAGTCTCTTCCACAGAGCCAGTCTCCTTTAAAGCCCAAAGTCTGTAAAACTCCAAAATATCTTTTAAAAGTTCAAAGTCTTTCAACTGTTAGCACCCACAAAAGCAAGGGTAAATTCAATTGAATACCTTTTTACTTCAAAGTAAATGGCACCACATATTAATTAATTGATAGTAAGATGTAATACAGACGCCCAGTCTGTCTCTTTGCTGGACTCACTACTGCGTTCTCTCTGGGTCATCCCTGCTCAGATGCACTGGCTCCCTAGTCAGATATGACAACTCTTGTCATTTTCACGTGTTCTTAGATCACCTTTTCCCTTCCATGATCTCATCTAGATTCTCAAAATTTGAGAATAGAACAAAACGTAAAGTGTGAGCATTCAATTTTCAACAGTCACCTAACGACTCTGCGGGGACCTTTCCAAGATCAACAGCATCTAGAAGATTCCACATCTCTTCTAGAAGATATGAATAAGAGATTTTAGTTAAGTCCAAGAGGATAAGATCTCTGTATTCTACAACATATATTCACTTTAGTGTACATTCCTCAATAAAATATATAGCTTTGCAATCAGATTTAAATTTAATTTAGAATATATACTTTTGATCTAAAATTTTAGGACACCATAGAC
>JADRCD010092593.1:0-10051 GCA_019843815.1 Montemys delectorum | reverse complement strand
AAAAAAAAAAAAAGAAAAAGAAGAAGAAGAAGAAGAGCACTTTGTGGCTGGGAGGCCAAAAGAAGTTTAGAAAGGCTAAAGATGTGACTCTTCAGGTGTTCCCATCCTGGAATTGACATCTCTGTAATGGAGTATATAGGAAATACATCACAGTGTATAGGAAACAAATCCCACTCAACATCCAGAGTTCTCCATAGTTTACTGAGGCTTTATTATGTTGACATGATTGAATTGAATCTCATTGGCTGTGAAATTGGCACTGACTTTAAGCCTTTGGAGGTGAGGCTAATTGTGTACCTGGTCTTTCTGACATGATGTCCAGGACCTCCACCAACACCCATTATTCTCCTGCTTCACCTTCCACTAACCACAGGCTTACTATTAGTCATCTCACTAGCATAAACTTTTGTGCGGGCCATCATACCCACCAGGAATAACAGACACTCTTTGCATGTAGGAAATTTGAGGGTGCTTTAGAAGTTGTTTCCCAGGAGCTGAGAGCAAAAGTCATCTATATTGTTCATTTCAGAGGTAAATTGTTCTTGTTTGCCAGATTTGCTTAGTCTCCAGTTTGTTAAGTTTATATTCTTTATAGTTATATGGGAAGAATGGACCCGAGCATAGGTTCTTCAACTTTGATTTAATCAATGCTTACATGGTTTATCTATTTCGCACATTCTTTTATTTTTTAACTTACCTATATCATTATTTTTGACATGAGCTTCTTGTGGCCATATGTTCAAGCATAAAATGCCAATCTTTTTAAGTGGTATATTTAGATTTTTTTAATCCAATGTCATTAGTATCCATTAAAGCTTAAGTATGCTGGGTTTTCCTTTTTCCATCAATTTATTTATTTATTCACTTTACATCCTGATCTTATCTACCCTTCTCTTCTCCCAGTGTCTTCAGTGTCTTGTCCTCATCGTCTTCCCTTCCCCCACACATCAAGTCGCCAGATAGGGCAAAGGAATCCAAAGGCAGCCAACAGAATCAGAGACAGCCTCCACTCCAGTTGTTCCCACTTGCAGGCCAAGCTACACATCTTCTACAGTTGTGTAAGGGGCTGATATCCACCCCTCCATGATCTTTGGTTGGTTCAGCCTGTGAGGCCCCATGTACCCAGGTTAGTTTACTCTGTAGGTCTTCTTGTAGTGTTCTTACGACATTCTTTTAGCTTCCCCAGTCCTTCCCTCTATTCTTCCACAAGACTCACTGAGCTCTGCCTAATGTTTGGCTCTGGGTCTCTTCATCTGTTTCTATCAGTTGCTGGATGAAGCCTCCCAGAAAACAGTTTTGCTAGGCTCTTGTCTGCAAGGATAGTAGAGTATCATTAATCGTGTCAGGGGTTGGCTCTCTCCCATGAGATGGGTCTCAAATTGGGCCACTTATTGGTTGACTGTTCCCTTAATCTCTGCTCTGTCGTTATCCCTATGCATCTTGTAGACAGATCAAACTTTGGGTGGAAAGTTTTGTGGGTGGGCTGGGGTCCCCATCCCTCTACTAGAAGTCCAGCCTGGCTACAGGAAATGGCCACATCAGTCTGCATACGCCCCACTGCTAAGAGCCTTAGGCTCCTAGAAGTCTTTCCCATTCTAGGTCTCCAGGTAGTCCCAGAGATGCCTTCCTACCAATTTCTTTTCTACCAGCCACTCCCCCAATCTATGCCTGACCCCACCCAGCTCCCCTTCCCATCTCCTCCCCTACCCAGTCTCCTCATTTCATCCACTTCCTCCCTGAGTGAGATTCAGATACCCTCCCTTAGGCCCTCCGTGCTACTTAATATCTTAGGTTTGTGGATTGGTAACATGGATACCCTCTACTTTCTGGCTAATATCCACTTATAAGTGAGTACGTACTATTCGCCTGGTTTTTTTTTAAGGTCTACTTACGTCATTCAGGATAATATTTTCTAGTTCCATCCATTTGCCTGCAAACTTCATGGTGTCTTTGATGTAATAGCTGAGTAGTACTCCATTGTGTAAATGTACCACATTTTCTTTATCTATTCTTCAGTTGAAGGACATGTAGGTTGTTTCCAGTTTCTGGCTATTAGGAATAAAGCTGCTGTGAGGACAGCTGAGCAAGTGTCTTAGTGGTGTGGTACAGCATCTTTTGGGCATATGCTCAGGAGTGGTATAGCAGAGTCTTGAGGAAAAATATTAAAAGCTGCAAGGGAGAAAGTCCAAGTAACATGTAAAGGCAGACCTGTCTGAATTATACCTGACTTCTCAACAGAGACTCTAAAAGCCAGAATGGCCTGGGCAGATATCTTGCAGACTCTAAGAGACTACAGATGTCAGCCAAGAGTACTATACCCATCAAAACTTTCAATCACCATAGTGGAGAAAACAAGATATTCTATGACAAAACCAAATTTAAACAATATCTACCCACAAATCCAACCCTACAGAAGATACTAGAAGAAGAATTTCAACCTAAGGAAACTAACTATACCCAAGAAAACACAGGATATAAATAACCCCATACCAGCATGAACAAAAGAAGAGAAGTGCACATGAATGCGCGCGTGCGTGCACACATACACACAGAACCACCACCAACATCAAAATAACAGGATTGGTCATTAATATCTCTCAATATCAATGGACTCGGTTCCCCAATAAAAAGATACAGGCTAACAGAAAGAATGCAAAATAGGAGCTACCATTCTGCTGCATGCAAGATAACACCTCGGCAACAATGATAAACATTACCTCAGAGTAAAGGGCTGGAAAAAAGGTTTTCCAATCAAACTGTCCCAACAAGCAAACTGGAGTAGCCATTCTAATATCTAATAAAGTAGACTTTCAATTAGAATTAATCAAAAGATATGGGGAAGGACACTTCATATTCATTAAAGGAAAAATCAAGATGACATCTCAAACGCAAGGGCAACCACATTCATAAAAGAAACATTACTAAAGTTTAAATCATGCATTGAACCTCACACATTAACAATATGAGACTTTAACACCCCACTCTCAAAGAAGAACAAGTCATCAAAACAAAACTATACAAAGAACTAATGAAACTAACAGATATTATGAATCAAATGGACCTAACATCAAATGGAACATTTTACCTAAACACAAAGAATATGTCTTCTCAGTACCTCATGGAACTTTCTCCAAAATTGACCATATAATTGGACACAAAACAGGCCACAACAGATACAAGGAGATTGAAATAATTCCATGCATTCTATCAGATCACCATGGACTAAAGCCTTCAATAACAACAAAAACAACAGAAAACCCACATATTCATGGAAACTGAACAACTCTCTACTTAATGATTAACTTGGTCAGGGAAGAAATACAGAAATTAAAGACTTTCTAGAATTCAATGAAAATGAAGGCATAGCACACCCAAACTTATGAGATCCAATGAAAGCAGTGCTAAGAGGAATAGCACTGAGTGCCTTCATAAAGAGACTGGTGAGGTCTCATACTAGCAATTTAAAAGCACGCCTGAAAGCTCTAGAACAAAAAGAAGCAAACACACCCAAGAAGAGTAGATGGCACAAAATAAACTCAAGAGTAGATGACACAAAATAAACTCAAGTCTGAAATCAATAAATTAGGAACTAAGAAAACAATATGAAGAATCAATAAAACCAAGAGCTTTTTCTTTGACAAAATCATCAAGATAGACAAACCCTTAGTCATTTTGTTTTCTGCATCTTTTTTTCTTTTACTTTTCTTGACTATTAGAAATTTCACATTACCTCAAGTATCTCTTTGATGTCATTTATGTGTCCATTTGTTTGGTTGCATCAAGTTTGGTGTTATATAATAGCATTTTCTTACACTTAGACAGTACACTCTACAAAAATCATTGTAGCACTAAACATTTTATGTAGTGTTTTTTTTTCTCTTATGACCTCCATTTTGCCACACAGTATCAGAGCTAGTCTGTTTGAGTTTATGCCCAGATGTTTCTTTTTGTTTAAATTAAATATAATTATATCCTTCCTCCAGCCTCTTCCACGTCCCCTCTTTCTCTTCAATTGTTTATATTATGCATATGCGTAAATACATAAATACAAGGAACTCGTCCATCTAGTGCTGCTTATATGTATATGCTTTCAGGGATGACCACTTGCTGATGGACAACCAATCAAGGGAACTCATTCCTAGGGAAGACTAATTCTCGTGCTCTCAGCCTTCCTCTTTGCCTTTGTTTCCTTGCCTAGGGATGGGGCCCAGTGACATCCACCCCTTTCACATTAGCGTGTTTACTGAGGTTGCTTTTCTTCAGGTCTTGTTTAGACAGCCACATTGTCGTGGTATCATGAGTAAAGTTTCTTTGTCATTCTAGAAGACACAGTCTCATAGTAGATTTACTAGTCCCCTGGGTTTTGAAGTCTTTAAGTTTCTTGTTCTGCGATGGTCCTTAAGCCTTAGATGCAGGAATTGTGCTGTAGAAATATTCTCTGGGCCTGGTCATTTTATGATCAGTTGTTCTCTGTGTTTTGAACAGTTATGCTCTTCTGTAATAGTCTCCATATGTTACAGAGAAGGTTCTTCAATTAGAGGTGAGTGTTCGTACCTGTTGGGTATAAGGATATGTTTTAGAATGAAGTTAGGAATTAGGGTCTAGTAAAGTAGTAGTAGGTTCTCCTCTAAGATCCATGACTTCATTAGCCCCAGGCAGTTGTATTGGTTTCCAGTATCAGGCATGATTTCCCTCATATTGAATGATCCTTAAGTCCAATAGAGAGCTGTTGGTTACCACCAAAGTATGTGTACCACTTGTGCACCCTTAGGGCTCTTTTGTCATTCTGATTGATCATTCTTGTGATTCATAGGGTCACAGCTGGGTAGGACTGTTAGTTGCTTCCCTCCCTTGGAATCTTGTATGGCACCTTCTGATCCTATGAATGTTAGTCCTCAAGGACAAAACTTTCAGGTCAGCTTTAACTTGGATCATCCAAGTCCTATTTCCAAAATGCATAATGTCTTCAGCTTCTGGGGGGCAACCAAGGCCAACAGCAATAACCTATGACATTTTGAGAGAATCTTGGACTTTCCTGACCAACAACTAAACATGGAATTTTTCATGCCTAGTATGTTTCATGCTAGCAGTTTCTGTTAGTCTGTGGCTCTCTTAGTGGGGATCATTGTCTGCCCAAGTGACATAACTTTATATACATATGTGTGTGTGTGTGTGTGTGTGTATACATATATATGTGTGTGTGTGTGTATACACACACATATATGTTATATATAATTTTATTAAGTAAATTAAAATCTTCTTCTGGCTTTTCAAACATCCTTAGTGATCATTTTTCTTCTCCCCCAATTCTTCCTCTGTTTCTCCCTGTTTCCTCCCTCTTCTTCTGATTGACCTCCCTCCTCCCTAATTAAAGTCGTCTGCCGTTTTTCCCATTTCCCTCTTCATATTACATTGGGTCCATTAGTGAGGAAATGAAGTTTCTGGGCTGTATGTGCTACTGTGACAGTCTAGTAATGGGGTGGCTGGGAATGACTAGGAGGTCAGTAGCATATACACTATAGATGGAGTGACAATCTCATCCTGTGAGCTGGCACAGATCTGCTCTTTCCTCCACTCAACTAGCTGCTCTTTTTACTGTTTTTTTTTTTTTTTTAAGTTTTCCATTTGGATGTTATAGTCTGTATATCTGTCAGTCTGCCTGTCTCTCTCTTCTGCTCTCTGCCTACCTCTCTCCCTCCTCCTCCTTTCTCTTTCCCTCAGGGAGCCTTGAGACTAAATGGCTTCCTCCCACCTCTGCCCACCAGCCTGCCTACCCTTTTCCTCCTTTGGTCAGACCTTTTTATTTGCTGAGGCTCTCTGTTTTTCACTTCTGTGCATTTGCATTTGTTCATTGAAGCATTTTATCATGGCTGTTTTAAATTTTTGTTAGATTATTTTTTAAATTACTCTCACATTGTTGGCTTCTTTGGTTTTACTTTTTCACTCAATTTACTACTTTCATGCTGTTCTTTTGACTATTTTTTAAAAATCTAGCTAAATTTGTACTATAATTCCTAACCTTGCTCAGTGTTGTAGTTAACCTTTCTATTGCTGTGAAGAGACACCACAGCCAAGGCGTCTTATAGAAGTAAGAATGTATTGGGGCCTGCAGTTTCTGAGAGGGAGATCAGGACCAGCATGACAGGGACTATGGCAGCAGCTGGCAGGCAGGCTCTGGAGCAGTAGCTAAGACCTCACATCTGATTTGCAAACATGAGGTAAAGAAAGAGAAACCTAATTAGGAGTGGCAAGAGCTCAAACCTCTTCTAACAAGGCCACACCTTTAACCCTTCCTAAACAGTTGTACCAATTCAAAAATGGGTGGGAGGGGGAGCCACCCCACCAGGTAATCTTGAATGAGTTTGCTTAATATAGGAAAATGATAAGCCCTGTCTCATAGTAATTGTGAGAGTTAAGTCATGCTAGTGAAATTCTAGAACAGTACCTGTGTTTCACTGTAAGAACCCGACGAGCCTTAGCTACCGGGGACACTTTGAATGAACCACTCAGAGCCAGGGATCAGTGCAAAAGCAAGAGGAATTTATTGTTCCAGTGCACTGGTGTCGACCTGTACCTGAAGGAGAGGCAGCAACCTATGTCTCCCAGTGAGCACGTTTTTATACAGTTTCCAGGGGTGGAATAGAGCATCAGCAGCTAGGCACAGTATGATTGGCTGAACAGTGTGACTTTTAAACTGATTGGTCTCTGCAGGTGGCCAATGGTTTCCCCCCCACTTCCAGAGGGGAGGGGTGCCTACATGCTCTATAAACTCTCTCTTCCAGGGGTCAGTGCCTGGTGGAATTTTCCAAAGGTCCTGAGCTGACCTCGTCAGTACCAGCAGCATAGCTGTATACTGTGGTCACATTCTGAAAGCCCCATACTGGGAGTAAACAAAAGACAAAATCAGCAACAAAAGACCATTTTATATTACAATTGAATATAATGGAGTGTAACAAGCCCCAGCAAGGAAATGTGATGCTTAGTGGAACTCCACAAACAAAAAGCAGTAAAGGAAAAAGGTCAAGTAACATATAAAGGCAGGCCTATGAATTACACCAGACTTCTCACCATAGACTATGAAAGCTAGAAGATCCTGGGCAGATGTCATACAGACCCTACAAGAACACAAATGCCAGCCCAGGCTACTATACCCAGCAAAACTCTCAATTACCATAGATGGAGAAAACAAGATATTCTATGACAAAACAAAATTCGCATAATATCTTTCCACAAATCCAGCCCTAGAAAGGATAATAGATGGAAAACATCAACATAAGGAGCAAAACTACACTCTAGAAAAAGCAAAAAAGTAATCTTTCCACAAACTCACACAAACCTAATTCCACATCTGACAACAAAAATAACAGGAAGAAAACAATTAGTTTTTCTTAATATCTTAATATGAAAATTAATATAACCAACATATCCTTATCGATTGAAATCCAAAAATATAAGGAATTAAAAATTTGTTGGCTGTCATCCATTGGTCTCTCTAACTTGGTAATTGGAGAAATAGGTCCAATATTGTACAATCCATATTCACTTTCTCCTTGTTGGTACATGACAGTGTCTTGCTGGGTTACACATAATGATCTTGAAATCAGGCTTCTCCTATCTTGGCCACTCTATTAGTAGTATTGTTTATTTGATGTTTTTATACTATACTATGGTTTTCAGAACAGCTTATATATTTCAAAAGTATTTATATACCCAAGGGAGACATAGACAATTAACTTGGGAAATGGCTTGTAGGAAAGAGAACAACAAAGTAAGACTGAATGCTTTGCTTGACATTTGTAGCTCTTATATCAAGTTTGAAGAAGAGGACTTTATAAGTCTTTATAAGTTACTCTTTCTCTGAGATGAATGCTTTTCCAAATTATCACAGCTAATGAACCAAATTCTTACCCTCACCTAATGTCTGTGCCACCCTCCAAGCAAAACCATTATTCATTGAAACAGTTGGTGAATGACTTTATGGATAGACCATCTTAATACCTTCACCATTTCTTAAATGGATGTAACCTGTTCTCTGTGGGCTAAGAATAAAGTCACTCACTCAAGTCAAATAGCTCTGACCACAACAGGAAGTCTGTATCCAAAAATTGTGCCTACAATTCATTTCTTAGTGCAGCAAAACTATCAACTCTCAGCTTAGCTGTGATGGAGGTAAAATCCTTTGGTGATGTGAGGGTCATTGAAGTACAGCCTTATTATAGTGAACTCCACTGTCTAAAAATTGTTCTTATTTTGGGCTTGTACCACAGTAAGAGCCAAGACTTTTAGCTCTACTAAAAACAAAACAAGGAAACAAAAAGACTTTATCTATTTATGTTCCTTAAAAAAAAAAATACTAGTAGTGATGTATTATTTTGAAATATACAGTTAATATGTTTGGAGTTATTTCAAATTTATATTGAGACAAATGTATTTTCACTATTGCCATAGACAAACATCTACATAAGACTGTTCAATTTATTGTTGTACATCAAACAACTTTTATAATACTCATTTTTATTGTTACAATATTTTATAAATTTTAAAGAACATGACAAAATAAAAAAAATTAAAGGTGTGGCAGGTATTGAATGGGGGGTCTCTGGGGGAAGTTGGGGTACAAAATGGAAACAAGAATGTGATGTAATCATATTTACTTAAAATATGTTTTTAAATGTTAACAAATTCAGATAAATTGAAATCATGTATCTTTTCTTATCACAATGCAATAAAACTTAAATCAAGTTTAAAAAGATCCTCAATCTGAAGTAATATTAACTTTCTTGATTTCTTTCCCTCTTTTTTGAATTTATTTATTTTTATTAGTTTTTTGAGAATTTGTACAATATATATTGATTGTTATTCGTCCCTCCTTTGATTCCTCCAAGATCCACTCCCTTATTTCCTGCTTTCTCTGTTTCTTGATTTACTGAATTGAGTATATAATTTATAGATATAGAATTTTAAGTTATTTAAATAAGAGTTATAAATAGCGTACATGTAGATATAGTAAACAAGATGTAGGAATAATAACATTTCACTTGTCAAGTTGGAAAATATGTTCATAACTTTAACTGAAGTGTAGTAAACTGTATGTGACTTGTGCACTTTGATCCCTTTTGACATGTTTATAAACCTGTGAAGTGAGTACTTCTACACTCCATCCCCCAAAATTTCCTCTTGGCCCTTTTTAATTTGCCACTCTTGCCTGCTTCATTCCGAGACAACGACTGACCTGCTCTCTGTCACTATTAATAAATGGCAACATTCTTCAAACATAATATCCAATATCAGAATAGGAAATAAGAGACTTTCAAGTATTTCTGTAGGAATGTGAAATTAGTACAATTTTGGGGGCACTTTAGTAATGTAAAAAAAAACCCAAAACTGAAATGCATATCCTTTCAGTTAGAATTCTTCTTGCACTTAAGAAAATGAATGTCGATGTGAACAAGGATTAAGTTATAAGGATGTTCCTGGCTGTGTTTAAAGTTGTCAAAATTAGAAACGAATTCAGTGTGCCGCAATGTAGAGTTTTGTTTTCTCTCTTTGTTTCTAATGTGGTACTCAAGATTAGACTTTGGATATGCTAGGAAGAGCTCTACCACTAAGCTGTTTCCTTAACCCTAATTCTGGAACTACATGAAAAAGAAAACAGAAAAAGCAACTCATATAACTGAAATATCATGCTTTTAAAATTAGTAGAAAAGTGTTATTTTGTAAACACAGAATTCATGTAATAGTCTTGGGTTTTTACTTCTGTTGAAGTTCTAACAAGTAAAAATATGTAGATGAAAAGGACTAAAACATCTTTAAAGCAACAGGTTTGCCTTTTCTTGACTATGGAGATTTCTACAGTATGTTTTTTTCTTCACAAATTTTAAATAAAAATTTCTCTGGAATTAAAAAATACTAACACTTATTAATGTATAGCACATGAAAACAAACACAAATGTATAAAAGAACACTATAAAATTGAATATATATGTGTGTGTGTACGTGTGTATGTGTATATATATATATGCATACATATATACATTATATATTATTTTAA
>JADRCD010092589.1:0-11258 GCA_019843815.1 Montemys delectorum | reverse complement strand
GCATGGACTAGGAGCCTGCTTCCTTGGGATACGTGTAGCAGAGGGTGAGCACTCGTGGGGTGTCAGCTGTGCTGCCATGCTGGCTGGTCATCTTAGGTGGTCTAGGGATAACACTGCATCTACCTTGTGTCGCTTCATGAGGCCCACGAAGGAGATGCTGATACAGGTATCCCCAAGGCTGAGAGTCTTCATCTCTTTTCTCTTGTACCCCAGGTTATTGTGCAGCGGTCCCTATCTGCCCGGAACCTGAACCATGCCAAGGCAGGCTCCATTCTAGCCAGCTACCTGAAGATGCTTCCCATGGGCCTGATGATCATGCCAGGCATGATCAGCCGAGTACTGTTCCCAGGTAGGATGGGCTCTGTGGCCATGCCTGCAGTGGCAGGACACCCAAGGCTTTAAGGATTTAGTCAACAAAAGCCACCGTGACAAAGGAGGGATTTGCTCTTGCCCAACATGGAAGAGAAAGGGACTCTTTGTGTCCCTTAGGGAGGTGGCTCAGCATAGAATCCAGACAAGGGGGACTCACATCTCCTGGCCAGCCATTAAGCCTTGTGTGTCCCCTCCACCTGCAGGATGCATCCGACCCTGTAACCCTGGGAATATGTGGGAATGTGTTTCTAAGGTTGTTTTGGAGACTCTAGTGCTAAGAGTCCCCACCTACTACTGGCCAGCCACATGGCCCTGCGTAGTTCCACTCTTCCCCATTCATCACCTCTGTCTGTAACAAGGGGTATCACTGGAGCCAAGGATACTATGTCCCAGGACATGGGCATTTGGGCTCTTGGGGTAACTGTAGAACACCTGGGGACGAGGGAGCAGACTCACCTGAGCCTGCCTGTCCACGGGGCGTTGTGCCTGTATCTTTGCTGCATCTAAATCTCTGCTCCGACACCGGGCCCACAGGGAGCCACTCAGAGGACCATCAAAGGTTCCTCTGGTTACATGAGGGGCACTCAGCTGTCGTCGGGGTGGGTGGCCTGGTCCATTGGCCATCTGCTCTGAGTGGCGCCTCTGGAGAGGTACTGATCGCTCCTTCACCTCAAAGTACTCATCTGACATAGATGAGGCTACTGAGGGTCGCCGGTGGCCAGGGCCAGGGCCAGAGCTGCCTGAGAGGCTGTCCTGGTCACTGAGGGTCACATAGTCATCATCATCATCATCCTCATCATCATATAGCCCATTGGGGAGTCCTGTCTCCAGGCCATCAGGGTCATCCTGTGTCACAGATGACTGTTGCTGTTGTGGGACCTCGCTTTCGCTTGGTAGCCTGGGGTCCATCCCATTTTGGGGTGTCTCCTTTTCTGGGGTGTCCAGGGCCCAGTCAATATCACTACCATCCTGGGCAAGTACACTTGCCACAGGGACTGTCCGGGGCTTAGGCACAGGAGCCTGTGGTTCAGGGTTCCCCTGAAGGAAGCCATTCTCAGCTGGGACCACATCCTGGGAGTCCCTAGGTGCTGGGGGAGGGCAGGGTTCTGGGCAGGGACGGGCTCCCTGGCTCTGCTTCCATAGCTGGTGCTGGGTGCTGGCATGGGCCGTGTCACGGATCTTGATACGGTTCATCTGATTGGGCTGAGGGTTCCAGATGTTGGGATCAATGATGTTGATGTAGCCCAGGATGTCACTGCCAGGCTCTGGATCTGGCTCCACCCATGTGGGCAAGTACTCAAACATGTTGGCCCTCTCCAGATTGAGCAGCCCTGGGTGGACAGGTGGTAGCAGCTCAGAGAGATCCCCTGGGCGCTCAGCCACTGCAGGGCCCCGTAGCCCAGGGGGTCTTGTAACCTCCTGTTTGTCAGAGGAAGTCTTGGCAATCTCATCCACACTCTTGGCCTTGACAAGTGCATACTTGGGGTTGACAAGCTTCTTGGCCATGGTGCCGGTGGGTACCAGGGGCACCACAGATGGAAGCACAATGGGCTCTGGCTCTGGCTCCTTCTCCATGGGGATATCCTTGAGGCTGACACTCTGGGACATAAGGTACAGCTCCTGGAACTGCCGATCAAACATCTCTACTACCTGACCAGACAGCACAGAGATCACATTCCGATCGGTCCTTGCAGCTGACCACGTGAAGCTACAATAGAAAGGCAGGATAGGTGGTCAGGTACAGAGCACATGTGCCTCCCTGACTTAGTGAGTGTCCCTGGCCCAAGGCAGTGGGCATCAACAGTGCATATTCTAGCTGGGGTTTGTCAGACTGGTCACTGGGCCCTAGGTGGCATGGGGTGGGACAGGGGTCAAACCTGAGTCTGGGAGCCTATGTCTAGCTTTTCCCAAGCAAACCCCTGGGGCTCTTCTGGACTCATGAAGGCAACATGGGGATGCCCACTGCAGCCTCGGGCACCAGGAACCACCCAAAACAGTAGCTGTCACTGGTGTCTTTGCTGTCATCAATCCAAGAGTGATTGTGGCAAATCTACCCTGCCTTGTGATGGTGCAAAGCTGGCTCTGGACCTGGAGAAGGCTCTTAGAGTGACTTTTTGGAGGACTTGAGCAAATTCACCGTAACCTAGCCCACCCTACCCCTGGGCCAGTGGTTGTGTAGTATAGAACAACAGCCTGCTTGGACAGAAGGCTTCCCTGCCTTCCTCCACAGACGGTGGGTGGACCCAGTCCTGCACACAGCTCAGCAGTTTTGGGAGCAGTGAACTGGAATAACCAGCGTGTCGAATGCAGGGATTAAGGGCAGAAACCAGCTGCGAACCAGAGGCAACTCCTCCCCAAGCTGCAGAGGAGAATCACCTGTAGGAGCCACACACAGCCCGATCTCCATCCACAAACATGAACTTCTGGGCCAGGACACCCTTGAACTTGGTGGCTGATCGTGTGAAGAACTCGGTTCCCCCGCTGCTGCGTACCCTGAGATTCTGTGTTGGGAGACAGGGAGGCAGAATTAGACAACTACTGGCACTGACTTCACAGGCAGGGGCAGCAGACTGTCCAGAGCCAGCAGGCAGTTTGTAGGGATTGAGGACCCAGAGTGAGGTGCAAGATGGAGAAGTGGAGTGGTAGTATATCTTGACTGTGGGGCCATGCAAGGGGGATGGAACCTGGGTCTTACACTTTAACACATTCAGGGTCTTCCAGGATGACTGACCACAGGCCTCTCCCCACTCTTGCATCCCGTGTCACTGATCCTGCTATGCAGGTTCCCTTGAAAGTACTCAGAGAAAACTCTTTTTCTGGAGATGGGGCATAGTCTGGCTCCAGGGACGGTCTCATAAATGGTCAACTTCAGTTTCTACCACACAGCCTGGCTTAGAGCCATCAGGGCAAAGCCCTCAGAGCCCAGAAGAGCCCAGAGGTTCAGAGAGAAAGTAGGGCCACAAACTGCTGGCCTTTCTCTTCAGTACAGCGCCTCTCAAACCATCCAGAGCTTGGGTGCCACAGGACCCATTGCTGAGTACAGGGGACGCAGGGGCAAGGGAAGCCTGACTGAATCTAAGCATAAAGGGACAGCTGAGGCTCCCAAAGAACAATAGGTAGGGACTTAAGGCTCAGCAGAGCTTCCTGACTGGTCTACTTACATGAGGTTCACACGGAGGGAGCTCTGGATTCAGACACTGGCTGGTGACACAGTCTTTATCAGACTGAGCCGTGACTTGCCTGTCTGCTCTCTCTCCCACTCAATGGTTCCAGGTTACCAACTGCCCACGTGCTCATTTGTTCACTGACCCCTGCTGAGGCCCCCAGTGGCAGACAAAGATGGCAACGACAAGGGTGCTACTGTGGAGGTGGCAGAGAGGCAGTGAGTCAAAACAACAACCTAGAATGCCCAGAAGCAGAGGAGTGAATGAAGGTAGGGGCTGGGAGGCTCCCAGGAAAGGATGACGTGGGGCAAGGTAGGAGGGCAAGCAAGCGCCTCAAGGGAAGGATGCAGAGGCTGGGCAGCGGAAGAGCAGGCTGGCTGCACTGCTGGGCCTGACTCTAATGAAAGAGGCCCCACTTACTTTGTCTGTGGGCAGCAGGAGCCATGAGGGCTTGAGAGAGTACATGCTAGACCTGTATGTCAAAAACAGTACCAATATGGAGGGAGGCTGAATACATGAATGGGTATACAGGAGGCAGAGAACAGGGAAGCTGGTGCATACAGGGAGGTAGCCTGAGTGAGCATGCCACCCACTATAGTATCCTATCCGGGGCTTCTTATTCCCACACTCCACAGGTGGCCCCAAGTGCTATCCACAGAAGTTGACAAGAGTGGCTCTAGGTGGGTCCCCACATGATGTCCACCCAGCTGTGGGGTGAACAATTAATTGTCTTGTTGTTGGGCCCGTCCTAGAAGGCAGATAAGCTGTTTCCAGGGCCAAGCTCACTCAGGCCCCGCCTGTCCACAGGCCTGCCCACAGCCAGCTCAGCAGGAAGCTGGCCAGGGCCCAGGACAATTAGCACTCGTGACTTTGTACCTAACACACTGCACGCTCAGGGACCAGAGGTTGGAACAAAGATCTTAGAGGCTCTCCCTGTCACCTGTGCCAACCACAACCCAGTTCTGTGGCGTCCTGTGGTCTTACCATCCAATACTGTGTGCTGGGGCCATGCTCCTCAACTAGGCAACTAGCCTGTATACTTCATCCGCTGGTGTCTGTCTACTTACCCCAAACTTTTGCTGTTATGAAGGGCTCCGAAAGCCATAACTTTCATCTCAGAGTAACTCAGCCATGTGAGAGGCAGGCCTGGGACCTACCGTGTGATACTAAACAAGACCGTGGCCCTCTCTAGGCTTTAGTTTCCCTGTCTGCAGAATGGGGCTTGGCACTGAAGCCATCGGCTCATTCACCACTGGGGCTAGGCAGCAGGCAGGGGCTTGCATCAGGCCCCCCACCCTCTGCCTCCTGGTTCCTGGTAGCCTCGCCCCATGGGCCTGGCCCAGATGAGGTAATGTCTCAGGTGTCTGGGCTCGCGTGAGCAGAGGTGGAGGATCCCACAAAGCTGCATTGTCTCAGGTCCTGAGGTGCCCCTAGTTGGGGATGGGCAGGCTGGTAGAGGGTCCTTAGACTCTTTCAGACCTCCATAAGGCACAATGGAGTTGGGTAGGGCAAGGCAGAAAGTGGAGGTGAGTCAGTCTGCTCTGGCCCAAAGTGCTTGTGGTGGACACAGGGCTGGGGTACACTGTGCTGGTCTCCACCAGGCTAACCTGGACATTCTGGTGACTCAGACATGGTACCAAATACTGGCCGAGCCTCACCATACCTCAGCTTCCTCACTGTAGCATGTACCTGTCTACCTGGGACACCTACAAGGGATTGAGCTCTCACTGGGGGCACACCAGGACACAAACTTTGTAGCACATCTAGGATAGCCTGAACTGCTCAGGGAAGGCAGAACTGCTAGCCACACCTGGTGGCCAGCAGGGGAGGTGACAAGTTTTTGTCTCTCAGTGTGATGTAGCAGATGACACTTCTGACCTGAGCAGGGTAAAAGTATCAGTCAGCCATGCCTGGACCACAGGAAGTACAAGGAGATGAGCTGAGGTGGGAGGCAGAGCAGTAGCTCACCCTGCACCTGTCACCCTGACTCATGAACAGACATGATATTCAGTGGGAAGTCCCTTGTGAGCTGGGACTTACCCAGCTCTAAGCCTTGGTGTTAGACCTCCAGGCCCTTTCCCTAGGATGACTGACATGGTGGGCTAGGTCACTGTTGGACTGTACTGACACTATGATACTTAACAGCCCTGTCTCTACCTACTTGATGCCAATAGTACCCTGATTCATGACTGGCCCAGTGAGGTGAGCCTCTTTGCCCCCAGATACAAGACCCTGGCATACATTCTTACCCATCAGTGGCCTTAGCCTAACCATAGACATGAGTTTACTCAGGAAGGGACAGGGGCTGGGGTCTAGCCCCCCCTTCCCCTCTACTCTCCTTAACAACCCCAGCTAGAGCCTGGTAGGACACAGCTTTAGTCTTTGGGCCCAGTCAGGTATCCCCACCATGTGTCTTCCCACAGAGGTCAGATGGCTGGTGTCCCCTTGCTTGCTGGCTATGTAGTCAGCTCAAGGTGGTTTTTCCAGTTTGCCTACACGGGCCAAGGAGCTTTTCTCATTGATAGGTCTTTCACATGAGGCTCCCACTGGCTCATGGGTACCTCTTAGCATTAGGGTCACCCCAATATAAGACCTTGTCATTGCCCTGGCCCTATGACCCTGGGAAGGGATAAGGTCAAAAGGCTAGGTACTCTTTTCAAGGTGTACTGGCCATTTGTAATGTGGGAGATTCATGTCCTTACAGCCTTCCAGACCAGTAGATGGTAGTCCCTGAAGCAGCTGGGGCTCACACACTGGAAGAAGCAAGTATGCCAGTCCCCTTTATGTGGGGACTGGGAACAGGGTCAGCCCTAGTACTAACATAACTGCTGGCAAGAAAGGATGGCTTCTACTGGAAGCCACCTGGCACTTAGGTGAGAGCTGGAGTGTGTTAGAAGCATTGTTGCTAACCACATAGGATCAAAGAAACCTCTGAATCCCTCATGTCCACCACAGTCTCCTGTGCTCTGCACAATAGCCCTGCCAGGGGCTGGAGAGATGGCTCAGCAGTTAAGAGCACTGATTGCTCTTCCAGAGGATCCAGAGGCTCAATTCCTAGCACCCACACGGTTGCTCATAACTATCTATAACTCCAATTCCAGGGGGCCTGAGACCCTCATACAGACACACCCATTGGCAAAACACCAATGTACACAAAATAAAAATAAGTAAAATTTTAAAAAAAAATAGCCCTGCCAGAGAGAAGGCATGGAGATGGGCCCATTTCTCACATGAACTATGGAGGCCCAGAGCCAATAACTACCTATGGTGTTGATGATAGGGCACTTGATGTCTGGTGTGTGATACCCCATTGTCACAGAGGTGACCCTGCCACAGCTATCCGTATCTTGGGCCTACAGGTTCTGGGGAAGGTTGGAACAGGGTTGGGACAGGGCAGTGGGTAGCTGAGAGCAGCCCATGGTTTACCAGTACAGGAAGTGATCCTGAAACACTGAAGCAGGTCCAGACCCAGCCAGCCCATGGCAGGGAAGCTGGCCAGGAAGACAGGCTCTCCACAGTTACACCTGGCAGAGCTGTGCTCACAAGAGCCTCTAACCACTTGCCTAGGGCTATGGTGAGGCTGGTACTTAAGCTGGGGTCACTTCTTGCCCATGAAAGTGTCTGGCTCCTAGGATCATATCTTTTAGACATGGTCACCTTCCCAGAAAGGAAGGCAACAGGGTGGGTCTGGACAGGCTACCGAATCCAGAGAGCTGCCCTCCTGCCCATGGTCCTGAGACAGCTGAAGGCTAATAGTGGGGTGGGGCAAGCCTCCTATAGCCCCTGTCTTAACACCAGGCTGTCAGCTGCACACCTTCTCAGCCTTGCTATCCTGAATTGTCGCCCACAAGCAACTCTAGGAGCCAAGTCCCACAGTGGGCAGTGGGTAGGGAGCCCATGTGGGCAGCACCAGAGAATTCTGAAAGACAGGTCTGTGCCCTCCTTGTCACGCCAATTTCTTACTTATCTTTCTGTGAGAGCCTAGTCTGAACAGCTCCAAGTGTCTTGGCTTGTATAACCCCATGAAGCCATGGGCAGAGAGTCTTATAACCACGGAGCCAAGTCCTACTGCTTCCCAAGTCCTGAGATTCAGACAGCCTCAGACTGAGGAGACACTAAGAAGTCTCTAGTGAAAAGGCCTTCAGACACTCTGGGGCCAGGGCCTCCCTCCAAGCAGCCAACCTGGGCGAGGATGCCCCTTGGCACCTAGAGGTGCCATCTCTTGTCTGCCTTTCTTAAGAAGGTAATGTGCTGAGTGACAAATGTGTTAAGCACCACCAGTGTGTGGCAAATGCATGGAGTGGAGACCTTCCTACAGCTCCTGGTGATACCACTGGTCCACGGAGCAGCCGAGTCTCAAGTCATCTTTTTAGAACTTGTACACAATGGCTCTTTCTGGCATGAGCTGTCTACCACCCCAAAGCCATTTCCAGGTGCTAATTACATGCCAGGCAGGTGTGAGGCTTAGGATCAACCTACCTGGAGACCACATGAAGAAGTCCCTAAAATTAGAGACTGGTAGCATAGCAGAGATCTCACACCTACTTGAAAGGCTCCGCAGGGGCCTTGACAAATGCTGACAAATTACAGGTTCCAAGCCCTGCCACTGTCACCAGCCCTGTGTGCTGACCATCTGGAATCTGTGTTCTAATCACAGGCCTCCAGCCTGGGACACTTGGTCCTCATCTCTAGTTTATTGGCAGTGACACCAGCACCTGCTTCTACTGTTTCATCTGCAAAATGAGAATGACAGATCCGTGCAGACAGATCCGTGCCACTTGGGTTGTCAGGAGTTTTCATAAGTTAAACTATGGAAAATGGCTTGAGTAGTCACATGCTGTGAGACACCAGCTGGTTCTGCAGACTGCTCTGTACGCAGACATGTGCTGTATGTACTTAGCTGTATGATCTTAGTGGAAGAGCCTAGCCACACCGGTGGATTTACCTAGCCATCAGACCAATGAAATCCTGGAGCCCAGAGTGGTAGGCAACAAGACTTCAGACACAGCAAAGCAAAGGCAAAGAAGTAGGCATTGGCTTCCTCTTCTCCGTCTCCATCCCACTGTGCCTTCTTTCTCTGAAGATCTACCTCACTCTGCTTAGGGATCTCTAGGCCATTTCAACCCTGACCTGAGCATGAGGCTGTTTCCTGTGTCTGAGCCAGATCCTAAAGCCAGCCAGCAAAAGTGATGAGATAAACTGGGGCTTAGCCCAGTGAAGGACTTCCTGAGATAGAGCTTTGCTTGTGGAGGCAGTGAACACACACCTGTCACCAGAGGTATGCAGGCAGACAGGAAACCTATGTGGCATGGATAACACAGTATCTGGCAGGCACTCTGGCACCTGGTTGAAAGCATTAGATCCATGTTTATCTTATCTGCCTGTTGGAGGTAGTAAATATCTTATCCCTCAGGGCGTTCAAGTTGTGTGACCACCTGGCAGAAAGCTCCAGGATGATTTAACTCTGTTTGGTATAAGACACTGTCTGCAAGGTGATGTTTGTTGACTGACTAAATGACTACCTGCCCTCCAGCTGCCCAAGCAAGGGACGACAGCTCACCTTGAGGTGCCCCAAGTGCATGCGGGCCCGCTCACACATGTGCAGGAAATATTTGACATTACTCTCATCCACAATGATGTACACAGCCACCTTCCTCTTGAAGCCAGCGTCCAGCAGGTCCTTGAAGATGTCCACGTCAGTGAACATGTCCATGACCACAGCTATCACCTAGGAACAGGAAAAGACTGAGTGGTTTACCAGCACAGCAATGAGGACAGCACCCTTGCTCCTCCCAAGCCACAAGCCTATGAAAAGTCTAGCTCCAGTAGTCCTCAAGGTGGAAGGTGTGGGGAGGAATGCAGACATGTCAGGAGGGTGCAGAAGGTGAACCAAGATCAGGGGCAAGGTCTATGTCACAGTTCCACATGTTCATCTGGTCCTCAGGGCTTCCTTCCTCAACCAGTACAAGATTCACAGACGAGTACTACTACCAGGAAGGTCCAGTGTGGCTCTGAGCACAGCCAGGGGCTCAGCCCAGGAACCTGCATTGGTACCCTCCTAGGTCAGATTCAAGAACAGCTACACATGCTGCCCTGGAGATGCTGAGACAAACCAGAAGTGGCCACAATAGGGATAGAGGCCAGCAGATGGCATAGCCACCAACCTGATACCTTGCTTTAGTCCTGGGCTGCTGTAGACTACAACAGGATGACATTCTGAACCAGACAGCACCCACATCAGCATGTGCTCCACTTGTCACTTGCCAACACCTATGCCCACTACAGGTAACTTCCACTCTCCTGAATCTAAGGGTGGGGCTCCAGAGGTCAAAGTATATCTCTCCACACCTAGCCTGCTCAGAGAACTAGCTGTCTCAGTTCCCCACCAAGCAGAGGACGGGGATAGGCCTCCTGGTGTGGACCCAGCCCCCAGTAGAACGTAGTAACAGACTAGGGACGTTCCCAACTCAGGTGACAGCTCCTTACACTACCCCTCCCCTCACACTAGCAGACAGCGCCTAAGGAGCTTTACAGCAAGAGGTTCCACAAGTCTCTGGAGAACTGTGACAGTGGCCTACCACAGAGCTGAGCTCCTGAGTGCAGCTCAGCATCATCCTTCAGTGAGATCTGTATACATAAAGTAACAAGAGGCTACCTGGAGCCTTCTGGGGACATGTCTACACGCCCGCAGTGAGCTCACTAGGCTAGCCCCTACAGGCCTATCTGGGCTCCTCCCAAGCCTCTGGCCCCTGCTGATGCCTGCTGCTCATCTGGCACAAAAGTCCAAACTCCTAAGCAGGAGGCTCTAGGCCTGTCCTGCACTGAACTCGCTGTGTGAACCTAAGTTAAACCCTTAAATAACTCTAGGCTCTTGTTTTTTCATCAGCAAAACAAGACTCCATTCATGAGAAGCAAGCATACTGAGGCAGTACACATCAAGGACCCCAATCCAAGGGTGCCCTCAGAGATCTCCACGTGCTGCCTTCTTCCCAGGCAGCCTTGTCTCTGATGCCTGACTCCAATGTCTCACAAACAACAATGAGATCCCAGCATAGCTGGACAAACTGAGGCTGAGGAAGTCATGAGGCAAGTTGAAGCACAGTGAATGAATACTCCCCACTCCCAGCTGTGTGGGGCTGTTGTCTGGTCCTCCTTTGACCCTATGGTCTTCAGGGCCTGGTGGTGCTAGTCTGCTCAGAATTAAGGTGGTAAGGAGGCTGAGCCCTAGGGAATCCCAGTCTTCGGAGGACAGCTACTTACCATCTCCTGGAGGCTATCTGGTGATAGAGTAGGCACAGGGCTGACACTGGCAGGGGCAAGCTACAGCACAATGTCAGTACTAGATGAGGAAGTGCTTTCCATTGCAGAGTGGGAGAGGTGAGGTGTGATGGAGGAGGACCTAAGAGTGCCCTACCCAGCAGATGCTCAGCAACAGCCACGGACTGCTGGGAAAAGACTGCAGGCAGGTGGGCTCCTGATGACCTTGGCGGACTGACAGATTCTGGGTGGTAGTGTGGGGAAGGGGAGCTGGGGGGAGATGTTCCAGGGATCTCTTTGCCTGGGATCCCACAATGTCCCCTTGGTTAGGCCACTCCTAGGCAGGCAAACAGCTTCATGTACTACCCTGGAAAGAAGCCTGACCTGGCTGGCACACAGATCCCTGGAGGCTCTCTAGCCCATTGCACCCCAGATCCGTCACGGCTGGTTCCAAGCTGTGGGCAC
>JADRCD010092587.1:0-17843 GCA_019843815.1 Montemys delectorum | reverse complement strand
TATTTTCTATTGAGTCATGTTCACACTGGGGTCTCTGAGGCTTGGCACTCACACCTCCATGCCCAAGGAAGTGAGACATGAACAAATAAAACTGTGACAGGTCAGCAATAGTGCCGTTGAGAAAGAAAACAGGAAACTTGTTTATAGCTTTTGAATAAAGCCCCAGGATTTTATCTCTCACTTTTTTTTGGTGTGCCAATTATGTAGCTGTACTTGCTGTGGGGCTTGCAGGTACAAAGGCATCATGCAGGATAATAAGAACAAACCCAGGGTCAGAATGGAAACTGGACCAAACTAGGAGAGAGGCTCTCTGCAGAAGTGGCCGCTGTTCTGCCTCCTGCCTGTCATTTCCACTGTGCAACATGGACAGGCTAAAGTTATCACTGCCTAAAATGTCTCAAGTAAATTAGAAATTTTATATAATACACTTCATTTTAAGGGGTTGGTGATTAAACCATGTTATAGCCAGGGAAGTTCATTCTCAGTCTGAGTAAGACTGGCTCATTGACAATTCTTTTGAAACCTCCAAGTTTCTGACTGATTACACATGCTGTTTTAAAAGCCATCCCCCTTACTAGACTTGGCTCTGTGAGAAATATGCCAAGTGTTGTAACTTAGTACTGAACCTATAACATACACTATAATTATTGACAAATAATGAGCACTTGATATTATAGACTAAAGGCGCTATTGTTGTCTCTGCATCTACAACCCACCAGAAATGCTTAGTCAGTCTCTGTCTTCATTGTGTGCACACATTTACACATATGGAAAGGTACTGATCTCCTGAGAGTGTGTGTTTCACAATAGCTAATTCTTTTAGTAACTATTATATATAACAAATCTACTTTGCTTTTTAAACTACAAAAATCAAGAACAAAGCTTGGTTTCTTAAAGGAGATTAAATGTTATTACTGAATTCTTTGTATTTCTACATATTGAATGTGTACAATCTCATTGTGACATAAATATCATTGGATTGGGCTTTAAAAATCCATTGCTGAAGACCTGAAATTACTCCTATCCTATAATTTTAATCAGTTGATATTTGTATTAAGAATATAATAGGACCATATCTACTGTCTATAATGATAGACTTTCAAAAACATTTGAATACGAGGTCATTTTGTAATGACCAATCCTATTAGAAATTTATTATTTTATTATAAAATCATACAATGTATTATGATTTAACATAGCCATGTGGGACTCAGAAGATACTTAACAGGTATACAAAATGCTGTTTACTTGTTAGTGTAGTGTTTTAAAATCATTGAAATTCTGAGTCTTACTTTCTTCTTCAGTCAAATGATGATTATCTAAAAACAAAATTGAAAGGAAAACTTTAGATATTATATAATGGAAAAAAAGATACCACATGTTTCTAAAGTTGTCAGACATATTTTATTTGGGTAACTATTTTATGCCAGGCACAATTTTGGACCCAGAAGAAAAAACACAGACAGAACACTCATCCTCTTCAACTCTGTGTTTTAGTAAAAAGGAGATATTAAAAAATACGATGGGGTACGGGGAGCATCATACAGTACACTGATGGGTTGGTGGGGACAAAGGTATTGGAGAATACAGAGCAAGTCAAAGCAATTTGAGGGAATGCTGAAGTGGGTCCAAGTTTGGGGTTGTGACATAATCAGTTGACAAAGGTTTCATTAGAAGCTAATGTTTGAGCAAAGACAAGAGAGATAAATGGATCAGCATGGATATCTCTGGGAAGGATTACCAGATGCAGAAAGCAGCTGGAGAGAACATGTGCTTGTCATATGCAGAGAACATCAAGGCCACTGCAACAAAAAGTGAAATGAGAGGCAAGAGGAAGAAGTGAAATTCAAGAGATAAATGCAGGAGGGATCATCTGTGACATCTCTACAGACTCTCCATTTACTCTGAGAAAACTGAGGAGTAGCTGCGAGGCTTAGGAGTGATTAAGCCAGGGAAACCTAGGGAAAAAAAAGCTAGTTTTCTGTTGCAACTAGAATGGAAATGGAAAGAGTCAAACCCTATGTAGATGGTAAGAAACCCAATGCAATTCTATAGGTGGGATGGGATGATGCAGTCCCAGGCACGGAGGGGATGCAACAGTATGAGGTAGTGTGCTTACTTTGAGTGTTATTCTAATGAAGTCTTCTGATAGTTTGAACAGACATCAAAATAATTTAAAGATGTTTGGCTGGAGCAGCCAAAAGGATAAAGGGTCCATGTAGGAGTTACAGAAAATTCTAGATGGAATAAATCTTTTTGGAAAGGAACATAGGAAGTCATCTAGAAGGCATTAAGTTTGACATGCAGATATCATCTATGACATTAAATACATGCAGCTGAGGTTCCGACAAGCAGAGGGAAATTTATTCAAAAATATCAATGATGTATTGAATGTTCAGAGAATAAGGACTCCATCTATAGATTATTCCTGAAGACACATCAGTGTTACTAGATAAGAAATAGAGAAAAGAGCAACATCTTATTGGAAAGTCACCTGTGAGTTAGGATTGTGGCATCCTGCAACCCAGAGTTAAATGCTATGAGCAAAATTAGATTGAGGAATGACTTTGAATTTTTGCATTGGTGAAATCATTTGTGACAATGAATAGAGTAGTTTTGCTTTATTAGGTAGGAATTAAAGATGGAGATGACTAAGAAGGAGACAAAGCAAAGGAACTGGAGACAATATCATATTCGTTTAGGGAGTGTGGCCAGTAAACAGAAACATGGTAAAAACTGTGGCAGGAAGTGCAGTGAACTTACTGTTACATTTTAAAGTAAAAAAGATAAACATGAGCATCATGTTCATTTGCTTGTGGGAATAACTCAGCGAAAACTGCAGGTTTGGGAAGGAGGAGAGAACCTTGCCAAAATGATGTTCCTAGATGGGTATTAATGATAAGATCTAGTTGATACAGAATAGAGTTGATCTACATTTGAAAGCTCAGTCCATCATCACAAGTCATAGGAAAGTAAGGACACAAGGGACTAATGTTGGCAGGTGAGATACAGTAACACAGAGAATTGAGATTACTTTATTCCTATCTCATAGAGAGTTATGAACATGGACTCTGATGTTCACAATACTCAGAGGAGGAGTGCTGTATAACCAGTGTGGATGAGTTAGAGATTTAACCTACCCTGTCACCAACAACCTCTGACGCATTGGTAGACAGGCTTCAGGCTAGATGGGCATTCTCATACACAGAGATAACCTGGGATAGGTTCAGGAAAGAGGGATGATATTTACCATCCAGAAACCTCAAGACATGTGGCTACCGAGTGGAGCACCCTGATGAATACAAGTTCACATTACTCTCTGTTAATTGAATATATGTTTAACATTAATTAATAAATTTAATCTATGTATAATGTTCTATTTTATATGCATAAAGAAAATCTAATATTATATACTATATTCCACTGGCCTATCACATCAATTAAAGAAAACTAATAAAAAACCATATTGCATATATATTATGAGATTTGGGGTGAAAATATGGTTATTTCCATTTTCCAGCTAACAAGACTCTAACTTAGTCAACATAACATCTACTGTACTGCCTTCCCATTCTTACATATTGCTATTGAAATGACAGCAAGTATGTAATACAGACAGACTAGTCGTCTCTGTCTGATCCATGACCTCTGGAGCTTGTTTAAAATACACAGCCTACATGTAGACTTCAATCACAAGACTTGGTTTTATTTATAGCCACAAGGCAAAATAAGACTGAGAAATGTGAGTCTGTGACTCTTCTTGGTCCAGCACAACATGGATTCAAAGCTTCAGGGCTGCCACAGATGCAGAGCTTGCGTGATGAACAGACACAGTTGCTAGAAACTGCCTTAGCAGAATTTATTGAAGACTGAAGTGAAAAGTTTAGCTAGTGTTTCAGTTTATGCATTTCCTTTGCTGTTTGTCTAAGAACAAGAATGGAAAGTTTTATAGCACTCTTCTCAGCCTGTCAGGGTTTAAACAAACAAGGTCCCTTGACACGAGGGAAAGTGGCCTCTGCTCTTTTCCTGCTCATTTATCTTGGACAGAGCAGTACGCTCATTTCTAATTCATCTAAAAGTTGACAAGAACAGTCATTTACCTCAGAGGACACTAGAGTGATTGTATTTTAAGATATTGTTTTGTCCTTTGCTTGAATATTGCTGTATGGGGAAAACAGGAGAAGGAAATTCATAGGCTACCTCACAGCCATGGCTTCCATTTGCCCTGATAGTCATTGTTTCTAGACTTTTCCTTAACTTTTGTCTCCTGTCATCTATAATATGGCCTATGTTGTTTTCTCCTCAGATCTACTTTCTTCTATTTTTTTGCTCCTACTTTGAAGACATCATACAAGGTCCCGTTGGCTGACAGCCACGATCACTGCTCTCTTACTTACTTTTCTTGTTTCTCTGGGGAAAAAAAAAACCGGTAAAGCAAGTTAAAGGAAGAGAAATGTATTTTGATCATACTTTTATCAATTTCAGCCAATGATGATGACCCGGTAATGCTGAAGCTGAGTGGCCTATGTAATGGCAGCCAGGAAGCAGAGAGAAACCTCCTAGGCTTTTGTCTTTTCCCTTAGTCTGTCTGATATCTGTCTGTTCTGGTGTACTTCTGCTAGAGGCTGGTCTTCCCTCAGAAACCTTTGGAGAGACCCCAGATATTTGATTTAATAAGCAGGCACATCAATGAATCTACATCGAATGTCAACATTAACAAGCACATGTATGAATATCGACAACTCACTGGGTGTGGTGAATCCCAGGCAAATCAGACAGTTGAGTTTTAATCCCTGAAACTCACACACAGGAGAGATTGCATTCCATAGATGTTTTCTGAACTCCAGGAATGTGTCCTGGCATGTAGATGCCCTCACCATGCAAAGCAGTAATGATATTTCTAGAAAATAGATCAGTTATAATGAACAGTATTTATTGCATCAAATTCCTACTTCTCAGCTTATCTGAGTCATCTCAGGTTAGGACTGGTGTGGCACAAATGTCATTACACTCATCAAAATACAAGACATGACCACTGTGATCTAATGAAATTATATCTCTCAAGATGGCTGTGTGAAAGCAAAAGAGTACCACTATGGTTTGGAATCTCTGCTGTTTGTTACAGGCTTACTCCTTAGGGTGCTGCTCCCACTCCTGGAGGTGATGGAGTCTTCAGGAGGTCAGACCCAGGAGGAGTGTTTAAATTATCAGGGGTGTGGTCCCAAGGGTGTTTGGGAACCACTGTCTCCATTTCCCTCTTTAGCCTTCTAGCCACGAAATGAGTAAAATACTTTACCCATACTCTCTGTCATTGTCACAAGGATGCCCACCATAGAGTATTGAATTTAATCAGCCTGGGACTAGATATTTCAAAGCTTTTAGGCAACATAAATAGACCTTTGCTCTTTTCAAGGCCATTGTATTTTGACTAATACAGTCAGTAATGAAAGGAAGACAAATCAGTACTTGTTAGGGTAAGATAAATGTAAATTGAGTTTTCAGTTCCTGGACTACAGTTAGGAAATGGATCGTCAAGGTGAGAACAGGAAGAGAACACCCTCAACCTGCAGAAATAACTTGAAGCAGCCATACTCCAGCACATGCTCCCTTTTCTCAGTTGTCTATTGCTGTCTGGATTTAACCAGCTTTCTGTGTTTTCCTCCTAGACTATATCTAGATTAGAGGCCTCAAGAGGGCCGGTGTCTAGGTCTATGATTGGCCACATATATTGCTGTAAATTGTGCCAAGGAAAGCTCCCCGGTAATTTATCCTCCCATGCTCATATTGATGACTAGAATACCATTCACGTGTGCACATGGATACGTTGAATTTTCAACACATGCTCACACAGAGGAGTTCAGAAAGAGCTATATATTTGCTGGTATAGCATGTGGGTTTTTGAAAGTCAAGGGAGATTCTAAGAGTGTAGATCCTTGCCCCCATCTCCTGTACTCACCACCCAACCATGAAGGTGTTTTCATTTTGGTATTAAGTGAGATTTGTATATAATTTAAAACACATATTGGATCAGGATTTGTCTGTGTTCATCTCAAACCATCAGGCATTTTGTCAGCTTCCTTTGGAGCTACTTCAGCTGTTCACCTTCATAGAAATTCATGAAAAAATGAACAGAGCTGAGACATCTCTCAGCACTTTGTAGAGCATTTAGTGCCTACTCGATCTTTTAGCTTTTCTTCCCCGCACCATATCTGAAAAGTTGTGATAACAAAATTAAGAATGTCTACATGCTTTTGTGGAGTTAATTATTTTAAATGAGGAAAGAAAAATCAAACACCTGAGAAGAAAATGGCTCAGTAATTGGTAGGACAGCATTACACCACACTACAGTTCCTTGCTACATGGCCCTTTTATTTTTCTCCAGAGTAACATAAGAGCCATTGAGCTCAGAGGACACGGACATCCTGTACAGGAAATAGATGATGTGTAGAGGGGAGGGAGGGCACCCAGCAGTCATCCTTTGAATCCTTTAGCTAGTTTCACTTGAATACATTATAGAAGGCTGTAAAAGGCTAGGAAGCAGAGATCTGCCTGGATGGCTTCCAGGTCCCATCACAGAGCTCAGGAAAAGCTAGCTAAGCCACATGCATTTTATGTTTTCCTGAGGAAAAATTCTGCTTGTTGGTCTCAGGGTTAAGGAGTCTCAGCAAATTTTTATGGAGATACTAAAACATTCTCGCCATGTTTTCCTCTGCTGCTGAAGGAAGCCCATGAGAGAACTACAATTCAGGGACTGCCGAGGTGATGAACTGTGAGGTACTGGTGTGGTGGCAAAGCATGATGCAAGTACAACTGCCCTGCTTCTTAGAGGCATCTCACCAATGTGTTTTCCCACATGCACACATGATCATACATGTATGTAAAATGGAAAACAACTAAACTCAGGAAAGTACATGTGAAGGCATGCATGGATTTCTACTTTGACCACACTGTAAAAAGAGATGGTTTTATGTGAAGCAGAAAATAGACACCATGGAAATGGGGGACTATGGAAGGACATGGCAAAAATGTGAGAAGAGTGAGCTCTTTCCCCGCAAACAACCATCAACTTTAACAGGAAAATGGAAGCATGTTTTGCTCCTTGTAAGAATGACATGAAATGTGTTCCTTGTAGTAGGAAGACCATTTATGACCTGATCTCTGCCTGTCTCAGGCTCTCCATAGCCTAATGTGTTCATGTCAGAAATTGGGATTTACAGCATGGGGTGGATCTTAATATGGGAAGGAAACCTGTAGTCAGTGCAGTTTGCTGGGACAGTTCCTTTATCTACTAGCAGTGCTGATTATTTCTCTTTCTAAAAGACACGCATCTGTTGCCTCCCTTGCTGCCTTGTGTATCTCTATAGAAAGCATACTGTCTCCCTCAAGACATCTTACTGTGCTCAAACACTTCCAACTCTTCAATTATAACTGTTTTCTATTTTCTCATTTTTCTTAAACTATAATCATATGTATATAATCACTATTTTATATGGAATGTATGGTATTAAATGGAGATGCTGGAATGCTGCTAGCAAGAGAAGTGCCTCTTGCTTCTCTTGGGCTTAGAGTATTTCTATCCCTACTCTACTAGAACTAGAAATGGTCTCTTTCTGTCTTTCTCTCTTTTGTTTCCACCTCTGTCCCTCTCTCCTCTACTTTCCTCTCTTCTACATTCTCTCATTCTGAAGTTTATAAGTGGCCTGCGAAGCTCCCACTTTAAAAAACCTTTAAGAAAAACAAACAGCTGTATTTCATTTGAATTGACAATCTCACTCAAGGACAAAAACCTATAGACTTACATTAGATTTTTATTTTCAAAGTAGAAAGAGTGTATCACACCCCTGAGCAAGCTATTACCCCTTTGACATGGGAGAGTATGATTCAAGGTGCGTAAGCAATAGATACATGTTCTTTGAGAACTATGCAAATATACAAGAAAAACGTTTTATTCATTCTTGAATTAAAAGAGTGACAAAGTAGTTCTACTTCAGCCTGATAAAGCAGCTCCACCTACTGCACAAAAGCAGTATTTTCTGCCTGATAATTACACAGTGGGACCTCAAACATACAGAACCAGTCACAGGTCAGAACAGGTTTGTAGTTAGTTTTCAACATTGAACGATGAGGAAACTTATGAGAATTTTCTTTTCCTAATGTTTTCATATGTAAGGGTGGGTGATGTCAACACACACATACACACACACACACACACACACACACACACACACACACCCTCATACACACAACTACTTTTTCATATTGAAAATAAAAGGTACAGAATGAGAGAGGATGGGATATACAAAATTTAAGTATGAAAGATATATATATATATAGTAACATAGGGCACTGTTTGTTGGCACCTGAAATGTTATTTATTCAAAAAATAAGTAATCTTTTCCATTTTCTCATGAAATCAGTGGTGTAAGTATTAATTGCTTTAGTTGAACCACTGTTCGTATTTCACCCTGAAGCATAGCCACTCGTTGTCTAATGAAACCCGCTGTAATTCATCGTCCTTGAATTTCTTCTTTTCTGGTGTCTTCTTTTCCCCCAATACTAACACTTAAGTCTACAATATCTGTTGGAAAGATGAAACTTAATGCATTGCTGTATACCGTAGCATTTCTCTTTGTGAAGCTCGAGGCCATTCATTACCCTTTCGACCATTGGAATCAGGTCATTTATTTTACATTATCACAACAGCAAATAAACAATAGGAGACGCAGGACAGTCCTCACGTGATTCTTTTTAATCATTCTTTATTGTTCTTCCAATGTCCTGGCTGATTACTGACCTTATTGTTCTGAGAGTTTGATGGCAGCACTTGATATTTACATTTTTATCTTCCTTCATTCATGTTAAGTTGTATTTGTCAATCCACCTTTAATTCATTTAGATTTTAATAGAATGTCACAAAACTCCAAATCTGCATTTAATATTTTTCAAATCTTCATTCTCCAAGTAAATTAAAATATGGTATAGTTTGTTCATACATTGTATGTCAGATTCATATTTATGTAATTGATACGTTAGAAATCTAGACATGAAAGTACCCTAATTGGTTTTGATTTTTTTATTATTGAAAATAGTTTTTTTTTTTTGCCATAGATATATCCTGATTACAGGTTTCCCTCCCTTTACTCCTCCCAGGTCCTTCCCACCTGCCCACCCATCTGCACCCACCCCCTTTCTGTCTCTAATTAGAAAAGAACAGACTTCTAAGGAATAATAACAAATCTTAACAAATTAAATATAATAAACCAGCAACAACCATCATCACATTGAAGTTGGGCAAGTCAAATCAACAGGAGGAAAAGAGGCCCAAGAGAAGGCACAAGAATGAGAGACCCACTCACACACTCAGGAGTCTGATAAAAAAAAAATGCTAAAATGAGAGCTAGAATAGATATGCAAAAGACCTGGTGCAGACATTTTGACTTTGGGACTAGACCACCAACCAAAGAGTGTATCTGGAGGGATCCACGGCTTCAGATACATATATAGCAGAGGATGGCCTTCTCTGACATCAATGGGAGGGGAGGCCTTTGGTCCTGTGGAGGTTTGATGCCCCAGCATAGGTGGCTGCTGGAGCGGTGGGGCAGGAGAGGGTGGGTGGGGAGCACCCTCATAGGGGCAAAGGGAGGGGGGAGAGGGCAGATGTGGGATGAGGGTTTGTGGAAGTATAACCAGGAAGTGGGATATCATTTGGAATGGAATAGAATGATTAATTTAAAAAGAGAGATTGCTGCTAGAGAAAGAGTTAACTGAGTAATGTGTGTGATGTGTAAAGCTGAATATCTGAGTTTGGATCCAATCCTGTCACACCTTCTTCATTAAGTAAAATATATAAAACAAAATCCAGCCAATCAGCATCCAAGAAAAATGCCAACCATAGAGAAGTATACTCATATTTTCAACAATGGAAAGCAGAGAAGACAGAGCTTGGAGCTCCTTGTCCAGAGGCTTTAGCCAATGGGTACATTTCAGGTTCAGGCTGAGACTATCTCAAAATAAAAGATAGGAACAATAGAGGAAGATTCATGTGCGCCTCTATACAGGAACAGAGGCACACATACTTGTACACCTATGTGCAAACATGTACATGCATAGTACACACACACACACACACACACACACACTATTCTTTTAAAACACTATTTGGAACTCAAATGATATTAAAAGTTTGACTTTTTCATATATGCCTGCAATTAACAAAAACATATACAATTTTTTCAGAAATTGATTTATTCTTTGACAAATTTTGATATCTGCTAAAAGCTAGCACTGTACTAGTTTCTGAAGATTTGGTGATTAAAAAAATAAGTATTCACACATAGCAATATCAGAATGAAGTGGCACAAAGGGTGACACCAACCCCCAAGCTTTGAGAAAGGCAAACACATGGAGGGAGGAAGGCAGCTTCTTCAAGGACAGAGGTTCCAACCTAAATTTCCAGAGAAGATAAACCATCAGAAAGATAAGTAGAGAAAAGCAAACTTCTAGAAGAGACTGTCTTCAAAGTCCCTAGAGTGAGAAAGTAGAGCTGCTGGGAGATAATTTAATATACTTAGACCTCAACATTGCAAACAATTTTTTAAAAAAGATTTATTTATTTAATATATATGAGTACACTGCCGCTCTTGTCAGACATACTAGAAGAGGGCATCAGATTATATTACAGATGATTGTGAGCCACCATGTAGTTTCTGGATATTGAACTCAGGACCTCTGGAAGAGCAGTCAGTGCCCTTAACCAGTGAGCCATCTCTCCAGCCACCTCTCTCTCTCTCTCTCTCTCTCTCTCTCTCTCTCTCTCTCTCTCTCTCTCTCTCTCTCTGTCTTTCTCTCTCTCTTTCTCTCTTCCATTTTTTAGATTTATTTATTTATTATGTATACAGTGTTCTGCCTGCATGTATGTCTGCAGGCCAGAAGAGGGCACCAGATCTATAGAAAGTTATGAGCCACAATATGATTGCTGGGAATTGAACTCAGGACCTCTGGAAGAGCAGCTACTGCTCTTAACCTGTGAGCCATCTACCCTGCAAATGATTTTTTAAGGTGGTACTAGAACAAGTGTGCAGAGGTGGAGGCTGATTTTTTAAGGTGGTACTAGAACAAATGTACGGGGTAAAGGATGCTTCATGAATTATGACTTATTCTACATGTGATGGGTTTGCTTGTTTGGCGTTTGTTTCTGTATATGTTTTAACTAAGGAGGAGAAAGCAATGAAATGGGATTCAGACTGACTACACTATATCCACACTACAGAGGAAGGACACTATCTGTGTATGATGGAGACAAGAAAGGAGTAAGTTAGGGAGAAAGCAGGAATTGAACCTAAGGATAAGAGTGCATAGTGGGCAGAGCAAGGGGAAGATTGATGTCAAATGAGCCACCATGGGAAAAGAGCTAATTTGATGGTTATGTTTCTGTGAAATCTTTGGGAGAAATCCAGCAAAGTAAAATCTGTCTCCCGCATAGAAAGAAATTGGTGCATCATTAACAAACAGACAGGGAGTGCTCAGCTTAGAGAAGAGTGAAGCAGAAAGGCAGCCTATGACCATATATAACAGACATGTAGGTGGAAGGATGCAACAGGAGACTGGCTGTAGACTTGAATTCAGGGAAATCACTGGACTTCGAGATTTTCAACCCTAATCTTAATGAATAATTGATAGGCTGTACAAGTTTATACTCAAAGACTCTTTTTCATGTATCCCGCTCTTCTTTCCCCATTTGCCCTGCCACAGAGGACTGGTATGAACAGCTGCACCCACTCATTCTTACCTTGAAGGAGTGCATGGGAGAAGTGGTGAGCCGAGCAAAACAATCCCTGACATTCGTACTGCTTCAGGAACTAGCCTATAGTCTGCCCCAGTGTCTGATGCTGACTCTGAGAAGAGACATCGTCTTCAGTCAGGCGGTGGGTGCCCCTTGCGGTGTGTACAGAACAGTGTTAAACTGCTAGCACTCTGGCATTGATTGGGGGAGAGCTCTTTGCTTGGTTTTATTTTTAAAGACCTTTTTTGAAATTCTTGTACCTTGTTTTATATATGTATATGTATACATATATATATATATAGGCTGAATAGATCATGAGATCATGAACATTTCCTGAACTGTTGGTATTTCTTTGTGGAAAATATGCATATTTTGCTTGAACAGGGGGTGGAGTCTGTGAGGAAGGTATAATGGTCCCCTTTTTCATTCCCTGGGACTGGCTATGGGTGAAAAGGAAGGGACTGTCACCTTACACTGCAGGTTATGCCCAAGAACTCAGCGAAGGGGATGTTTGTATATAACTCCTTATTTATTCGGCTTCCTCAAAAATCTCAAGGCAGGGTTTCACATTGGTCTCTTCTTTCATTTATAAAAGAAGTTTGTAAGGCTGCAAGATTTGTTCATAGGGGCTTGTACAATCACCTGCTTTAGCTACGTCCAACCCTAATCATAACTCTAAGAGCAGCTCCACTACAGTGCAGTACTTTCTGCATTTCTTTCTCTCCCCTTTCTCCACATCACAATTCACTTTCAGAGGTCAAGTACATGAAGCATGAGGGAAGGAGACAGAAATTCTTCACTTTGTGAGCAGTCAATGTGAAGGGAATATTTTAACCAAGTTGCCCCATTGCCAGTACACGATGTCATTAGTGATCCAGTGGCAGATAGAGCTAGCCAGGAATTGAACTCCCCCTTAAGCCTGCTTATTAATGATGTCCTTTTCGTGGCTCTCGTCACATGTGCAAAAACAAAATAATAGTGTAATTTGAAAAATCTTAAGAGCATTTAATGGTGCCATGGTTATAGATGGTAGACATACAATTCAAAGGCTTTCCACCTTGATTCTGAAATCCATTTATCTAGCTCCAGCTTCCTTCCAATTCTGTCTTCCCAAGACTTTAGACAATGCCGCCCTAGATCAAAGACCATCAATTTATTTTAATAAATATGTGCTAATTCTAGCAGCTTTGTTATATATACTTGAGGAATTTTAATTAAATCTGTGATGTCTCAAAAGTCTGAAGATATTTAAAAATTGAAGTGATAAGTTTGCTGACCCCAGTAAATTTCTTGGTTTCTTTTCTTAGCTTGCTGGATTGGTTTGTGGTTTTATCATCAAATTACATACAAGTTTGCATGACCCTGGCTTCCTACAGCAGCTTCACACAGTGGGCTTGATAGTACAATACGAAGGGCTGCTAAGTACTTACAGTAAGTATTACATGGATTTATATTATGATCTTATTGCTATTTATAATGATAATACTTCCCTTTTTTTTCAAATAGCAAAAGTGAACCTTTTTTGTACCAAGCATTAGAGAAATAAGTCAGCTTCTAAGTTTTATACTCATTCACCCTTGAGATTTCTTTTGGATTCATATTATGTTTTGAAAATTGAATTGTGGATTATTTCAGAGTGGACTCTTGAACCATCTGGACTTTTTATTCAATAAAGAGAGTCATTGACAACATTGGTTTCCTTCGACTTGAAACATATAGCAGCCTTGTGTCTAGAACTGTGCTGTTCAGTATGGGAGCCCCATGTTTATGGAGGGCTTCAAATGCATCTACCCCAAATCAATGTGTTCTAGACATGAACATCAGATTTCAAAGAGCAGCAAAGATAGTGTTTTGTACTAGCTATTAAGAAATCTATCTTGCTTTACATTTGAATCTGCAGTTTGTGTTGTGTGTGTTGTTGGAATTGTGTACACTCTATTGTTAAAGTCAGTACTGCTTTGTTTTACTTTATTCCTTTTAAAAAATGAGTAGCAGAAAATCTGCAGATATTTATGTAGCTCCCATTCTATTCCCTTTGGATTGTGTTAGTGTAGAATATTCATTATATCTCCAGGCTATATTTTTCAGAGTTTGAAGATGAAATTAGCATTAGGTAATTGATCAATTGATGAAATGATCATTGCAGCTTTCTTTCTTCTAAAAAAAAAATCAAATTAATAGTACTGTCAATGAAAAGATGTCTAAATGATACTTCCCTTCATAAAAGGCTTAGAAATCTCTCTCTAGGCTCTCAACAAAGCTGGACATTCTTCTTCCATCAAAGGGAACATTGACTTCTGGAGTCCATTGAAACTGTTCTTATTTCACTGATGAAACCCCTGAGCTGAATGGGAAAGTATGGTGAATGGACTCGCTGCCTTCATAAACTCATTCACTGAGCTGCTAGGGACAATCCCAGCAGGGATGTACAGCAGAAACTAACGTTTTATTTTAATAGTCTGTTTGTAACAAGGTCCCTTTCTCCCCGTGCAGGTGATGAAATTGGAATGCTGGAGGACATGGCTGTTGGCATTTCAGATTTGAGGAAGGTTGCATTTAAAATAACTGAAGCCACATCCGACGATATCGACGTTCTCCCTGTTCTCACGGGAAGGCGGTGAGTGGTGCCCATGTCCAGAGCCCAGACTTTATCACTGACACAGTGTCTTCTGGGCAAGTTTCCTTGGATAATTTAGTTTATGTTTGGGGATGTTTTGTTTTGTTTTGTTTTGTTTTGTTTTGTTTTGGGGGGTGTGAAATAAACCCAGATGGTGGCATGATACAAGGAGGTCTTGACAAGCTCCTTGAAGTCTCATGAGTGTTTAGAGTGGTTAACATGAGGATGCATGGGATACGTAGAAAATCTGAAGCAGCAGCAGCAGCAGCAGCAGCAGCAGTCGAGGACGACTTCTCTTCCTTACTGTCTAGTCCAAAGCTCTGGGTGTTTTTACTTTTGCGGGAATTGCCCAGCTAATAGCTTCATAATTCTTGAGATGACTTGAAATTAAATTCAGTTAAATGCAGCAACATGTTAGGAAGGATATATTCTTATGTCGGGTGCAAATTCCACCATTTTTCTTAATCATTTTTGACAATTAACTTTCAGACTACAACATTTCCGAGAAGGGTTTGAAATAAATAGCTTCTAAGGTCAAAATATAATGGGCAAAACCAGAAATAATAATAAAAAATGATGGTATGTAAAAGAGACTTCTAATAGGAGAAATATACTGTATAAAATGTTATTTCAATCAGAAGTCATCCAGATTTTAATTGATTTGATGTTAACATATTTAAGTACTATATGAAGTTACTTGAATTTTGAAATAGTCTTAGGTCACAGTATAAACCTGCATTAGAGAGAAATGAAAAAAAACCGAAGTAAACATAAAATAATTATTTAGAATCATGTGCATCCATAACAGCCAGTTCCTCAAGTCTAGTTGAAAGATAACTCTGGAACATAAGGAAAGAAAATATAGCCCCCGTGAGGGTAAATGTCTCATCCAGATATTAATGCATCCTCTGCTATTCATAGGAGGAAAAAAATAAGTAAAGATTGTTCACAAATACACCTGGAAAATAGCACAGCTGTGTACATTATTCTGAAGTTTATTATCAAATGTGACAAGCTGATATTTCCCCCAAAATTCATGGAGAAGATTACCAGGCCATTTGTGCAGACAAAGAGAAGAGTGTTCTTGCTGAGGACATCCTTCAAGCTATGTTTATGACTAGAACTTTTCAAAGGAGTGCAAGACTCCAGTAAGACAAAAGACTGGGTAAATTGTCTCTGCTTTAAGGAAAGTCACTCCAAACAGCTGTCTTATCTGGTTGGAAGTTTAGCTAAGTAAAGCACTTGCATACCAGGCTTAGAGACCTTGGTGTGATCCTCAGCCCACACACGCACACACACACACACACACACACACACACACACACACACGCACCTTTAAAAGAAATCACCAAGAATGTGAAAAGACAAGTCACAAACTGAGAGAAAACGCATACAGATTATATATTTTTAAAGTCCTTGTTCCCAAAATATACTTAGGCATTTCACATCTGAATAATAATTAAAAATATAATTTAAAATTTGACAAAATTTGAATAGGGATAGATGATAAGAAGTATATGAGGAAGGATTATAGTCCCCAAAGGTGATAGGAGCTCCACCAAAAGACCAACAGATTCAACGTACCTGGACCCTTGGGACTCTCAGAGTCTAAACCATCAACTGAAGAACATACACAGGGTGGACCTAGACCTCACCGCTCATATGTAGCAGGCATTCAGCTAGTCTTCATGTGGGTCCTCAACAACTGTAGCAGGGACTATCCCAAAAGCTGTGGCCTACACGTGGAATATGTTTTTCTAGCTGGGCTGCCTTATCTGGCCTCAGTTGGAGAGGAAGCACTTAGCATTGCATAGTCTTGAAGTGCCATGGTAGAGGGATACCCAAGGAAATCTCACCAGCTCAGAGAAGAAATGGAGGGAGAGGGAGGAAACGATTGTGGGAGGACGCAGTGAGAGGAATGTTAAGTGAATAAGTAAAAAATAAATTGAAATTAATAAAAAGCATATGAAACCATACTCAGTATCTCTACTCAGTGGGGGAGGGGTGGAACCTGCCCATTCGTATGAGTTTACTCACACTGAAATTGTCACCCTCAAGACTTCTGATAATGACAAATGTTGCCACAACAAAGAAATCCTGGGGAACTCATACATTACTGGTAAGAAGGGAAGTAGAGCACCCTAATTGGTAATCCAACACCACTGGTCAACCTTCAAATAGCATACATACAAACAACAATGAATGGACTCAGCAGGTTGTATGTATGTATTTTTTATATGTGTGTGTATGTTTATAGGTATATGTATAAAAAAATGAAGAAAAAGTGGCCATTAACTTTTGAAGGACTAATATAATGGGAATATTTGGCTTGGAGGAAGGGAAAATAAGAAGGGGAGAAGGAAATGATGTAACTACATTTTAATTAAAAATAAAGGAAATAGCTAATCAGTTTTTTTTTAAATCAAATACAAACTTATACTAGGTTCTTAAATATATACCCAAGAGGAAACAAAGCTTTTGCTTACTCCCTAAGCTTTTACCTAAATAATCATCATGGGACTATTTGCAATAAAAATATTATGCATAATCTGTCTACCCATAAGTGAATGGGAAAAATGCACCATGGTGTACTGCTAAGCTAAAGTGTGACTTAGTCGTATATATTACCAACAATGATACAACATGGGCAAGTTATAAGCATGAACCTTGACAACAGGGGCAAGTTATAAGCATTCATACCTTGACAGTGTTGAAAGACTGAAATAAACTTCAGCCTATTTGAAATTAACCAAGAGCAAGTAAACATAGAAAATTACATTGTACATCTTTACTGGGTGCTGCCAACATCTCTGGCTGCAGGCTCAAAACAAAACAAAACACAACACAATAAAACACCAACAAATGTGAGTCTATGATAGATAGTGTTTTTACTTGAAAATTTGAAAGGGTTGTCAAAAGGAGACTCACCCAATGTGTGGACTATGATCCTGCCCGTTCCATATTCTTCTGAAAGTTCTTGGCTTTCTCTCGTTCCTAGGCTGAACACTTTACAGGTCTACACTCAAGTCTTTCCTGCAGTTGTAGCATATGCAAAGAGCTACTTCTATTGAGCTCATTTTATGGATTCTAAATTTCCAACACTGCATAGCTAGGATCATATTTAATGAAATTTTCTAATGAAAAATTGTCAGTTTTATGCAAAATTTTCAAAAGAATCACAAATGCCTAAGGTTATATATTCAGTAATTAAACTACTATTTTTTCCATCTGACCATCAGAAAGAGGGGGGGTTCATCCATCTGACTAGGTCAAAAGAAACGCTTTCCTTATGATTATGACCATGTACCTCAAAAAAAGGGAAGGCAGGCATATTTGGTCTCGTCATCTGAGCTAATGTGGTCTCTCAGGAAGGGAAGATGTGGCTGTGGCTATAATGGCTTCATGATGCAGAGGCTCTGACTGTGACTGTCACAGCTCTGCACA
>JADRCD010092572.1:0-15768 GCA_019843815.1 Montemys delectorum | reverse complement strand
ATGTATATATATATATATATATATATATATATATAATGAATTTTGGCTGGCATGTAGAATATGTGTACCAGGTGCATACCTCATGTCCATGAAGGTCACAAGAGCACATTGTGTCATCTGATAATGGAGTTACAGCTTTTTCTAAGTTATAATGTGAGCACTAGGAATTGAACCCAGGTTTTCTGTTAGAACAGCAAATGAGCCTAACTGCTAAGACATGTATCCAGCTCTGAGATGTTTCAGTTTTAATGGACAAGAAAATATACATGCAAAACATACACTGCAACATGCAACAGAAAGACTAAGGAAGAGAGGAATGAAATCTATTTGTAAATGATTGGGAATGCTTGTGTTAAAGGCAAGGGAAGTTGAGTCCTAAATGATAGAGTTCTGTATAGTCTTAGGCCTTCCTTCTGATCTCAAGAGGGTTGCCAATGTTTAGGATGATGCTTTTGTCCAACATCAGAAAGAAGGAGAAGAGGATGGAAGACTGTGGTACCTTGTTCTTACATGGTTGTTTATATTTCATGAGGGACAAAATATTACCAGAGAGAAGACATTTCAGATTAATTTTCACAGATCAAACTCTGTGACCTGGCTAGATGTATTGGATTGTTGGGAAAGCAAATACTTCCCTTGAGCTGATCATTTTGCTTCTAAACAAAACTGGGCTTTGAATATCAAAGGATAGGCAAAATATAGTAGGTAGGCAAATAATAGTGACAACTGTATACATCCCTGTGCTGAGTGCTGGTGTGTTTATTTAGAGAAGTCCTTGTGCTTAGTGTATCATTTTCCACCTAATGGAATCAAAACATGTATATGATACCTGCTCTCCCCCTCCTGTATCCCTCCTCGCTAACTTAAGTGGAACACGCACAGCACCCGGTATTTTGGAAACCATCTTATTAAGAAGATGTGCTCAGAGGCCCTGGTCCTAATGTCCACAAACAGCTCATCCATAGCCAGAAACAGACAACTCCTACCTGTCTTGCTTCATAAAAGAAACAACATATACACTTATATAAGCTACTATGTCCAGCTTCCTCTCATTTACAGCTAAATAGAATCACAAGTGACATAAGCCAGTGTGAGAAATGAACAGTTTCCTTTACCACCCCAGGCATCTAGCTGTGGCCTCTATTAGGCCTGTGCCTTGACCCACCTGCAGGTCCTAGGAGAGAAGAAGATCAGCATATCCTGCAATTCATTTCTCCTCTGACACAGACAAGTAAAGAAAGGAGGTCAGAGCCACTTAGACCTAAGGCCTTCATTGCTGATGATACTGTATGTCCACTGTCCTACCCTCTTACTCAGCCTGGGTGACAGTCTGCTGCTGAGCCCTCATGCTAATAACCATGACACATTTGAGGTGTGACGGAACCCTACAATCCCAGATTTACTCCATGTGTCAGCCAAAGCCCATGCCCCATTCTAAAGTTGCCCACTCCACCATGACTCACTGGACTTTGGTGTCCAGCTCTGTCTTAGTAAAAGGCATCTTAGAATGATGCCTCTGCTCATGTTTCATCCATATGTTATAAGACCACAGATTCCTTCCCATATTCAATCATCAATCCAGACACTATTGTGAATGCCAGCAAGTGCTGACTGACAGGAACATGATATAGCTATCTCCTGAGAGGCTCTGACAGTACTTGACTAATACAGAAGTAGAGGCTCACAGTCATCCATTAGACTGAGTACAGGGTCCCCAATGAAGGAGCTAGAGAAAGGACCCAAGGAGCTGAAGGGCTTGCAGCCCCTTAGGATGAACAACAATATGAACTAACTAGTACCCTCAGAGCTCCCAGGGACTAAACTATCAACCAAAGAGTACACATGGTGGGACTCATGGCTCCAGCAGCATATGTATAGCAGAGGATGTCCAAGTTGGTCATCAATGACAGGAGAAGACCTTGGCCCTGTGAAGGTTCTATGCTGCAGTGTAGAGGAATGCCAGGGCCAGTAAGCAGGAGAGGGTAGGTGGTAAGCAGAGGGAGGGGGGAGGGAACAGGGGTTTGTTTTTGTTTTTGTTTTTGTTTTATTTTATTTTATTATTTTTTCTTTTTTTTTCGGAGGGTAACCTGGGAAAGGAGATATTGTATGACATGTAAATAAAGAAAACATCTAATAATAAAAAAAGACCACAGTCTCTACTGATTTAGCAAGCTGTGTATTTCTTCATTCATAATTTATTGCACATTATTATTTCTGTTTTTCCTTGGTTTGATTGTTTTACAAATTACAAGATCCCTCTTTAAATTAACACTGATTATGACTTTCCCAGATATGTTATCTTATATTTATCTATATTAAATCTCATCTAATTTGCTTAAAAAAAAACTTGCATTCTTTTGTTCTTTCTGATCCTCCAGTATTCGCTGTTGTTTTAGAATTTGGTGGCATCTGAAATGTAATCAACCTGTCTTTCAAAGTCAGAAAAAAGAATTAAAAGCATGCTCTAACAGGTGTAGAAAAAAAAAAAAACCCTAGTGTTTATTGCCTACTCCATATCCAAGCTTGGATTCCCACAGAAACACACTGAGAGATTAAGTGCTATTATATACCATTTGTATAGGAGCACAGTAGGGGAGCACAGTGAGGGAGTGGAAATGGGTAATAATAGAATGCATGGAAGGGTGTGTAACCAGTGGGTTATTAATGCTGGTTATTAATCCTTCTGATGGACTTTACAGAGAAAGCTTCACTGATTCTCATTCATTATTACATACTAGTTACTCTTAGGAGTAGGAGTTGGTAGGGAAAATAACTACCTGGCCTTTAAACCTGACATTGAAGCTGGCAAACTCCTCTACCCAGACAAAGCATTCATGCAGAGGTGCAAGAGACAAAGTAGGAAGGCTCTGCCTGTATTAGATTTGACCACAGGGTTATCCACCCCAGTTGTCTTCTGCCTTGATTGGGACTCTGCTAACATACATTGCTGTGCAAAGTGGTACCTCAGAGCTTGAGCCTCAAGGCATGAAGCCCCTGTTTACAACCCCTTTAATATGCCATACCTGATGTTCACTGTGATTACCAATGGCATTGATGACCCCCACGAAAAAGCCCAGTAGATCTGCTTATGTTCACACTTACTTCTCTTTGTCTTTATACTAATCAAAAGCCTCAACTCTCATGATAAGCACCTAATCACCTCTGTGATAGTAACAACTTTGATTTCAGCCATTCAATTTACTAGAGTGAGAAACCAGCATAACCAGACAGCAGCCACTAACAGACTTGGCTAGCTGAAATTCACTTGAACACATCTCCTGGTAACAACACATTTAGTTCAACAAAACCAAGGTTACATGTTTTTAAGATCAATGAAATTGGTAGAGAAATTTCCTGGGAATTGTGGTGGCAGGGCCAGAATGATCAATATTCTCTAGTTTTACTCCTCTTGTCTATACACCTGACTCCTCTGTAGATGTCTTTGCTTTCAGTCTCCCAGTCTTGTTTCTTTTATTTTTTCATTTATAATTGGTTATTTTATTTATTTACATTTTAAATATTATCCCCCTTCCAAGCTTCCCTACCACAATCCCCCTATTCCCTTCTCCCTCCCCCTGCCTCTATGAGGGTGCACCCCTACCTGCCCACCCACTCCTACCTCAGCACCTTAGCGTTTCCCTATCCTGGATCATCAAGCTTCCACAGGACCAAGGGACTCCCCTCCCAGTGATGCCAGAAAAGACAATTCTCTGCTACGTATCTGTCTGGAGCCATGGTACACCCTGTGTACTCTTTAGTTGGTGGTTTAGTCTCTGGGAGCTTGGATATACAAAGCCAAACACTGGACTGAGTGCAGGGACCCCAATGGAGAAGTTAGGACAAGGACCGTAGGAACTGAAGGTGTTTGCAACCTCATAGGAAGAACAACAATATCAACTAGTCTTGTTTCCTTGGGTACTTTTTCTTTTAGGTAAGCCATTCACCACTCAGCATGTTCTTTTCTCAGGCCATATCAACTCCCATACAAAGGTAATGGTCCATCTCTCAAAGTGGTTATGCTCAGACAGTGTTTACTGTCATGGATCCTACTGAGGCAGGGAGAGTAGGGCAGCAGACCATGGTCAGAATACTGACAGAGAGAGCCCATCCAAGAATCAGGATTGGGGTTTTCATTTTCTGGTCATGGAGAAGGGAGCTGTCTCTGTGAGATACCATAGTTGGTAGGAAAGGGCCTGGTATAACAGAGGAAGGTGACAAATCTTATCTCCTTGTTTAATTGATCTGTGATCTCTTGGCCAGTCTAAGATTAATCTATCATGGACAATTTTCATCATGTGATCAGTGTTGCTAAACCAGCCCACCTTTATAACCTAGCAGAACTGACAAGACCCAGATCTCAATGGGCAGCCACAATTGCATTGCCATTTAGTGTCCTATAGACAGATACATGGCCTTTCCTAAGACTGCTAGCAGAAAGTTTTCAACACTGTGTTTCTCCATGATAAAAACACATTCATGAAACAAAATCTAGAGACCTGCTCTAATTTCTTTATTGAACTTACCTGGCTCACTAATATTGTTTTCAGCTACTGATGGATATGATATCAGTCTGCTATACTAAATCGATTCAAGGCAGAATAACTTTTACTCCAACATAAGCCCACTGCAAGGCCTCCTTTTTTTTAATGCAAATCAAACTGGCAGATGTTTGAGTTAACCTAATGAATAATGGAGCAGAGATCCCATATATGGTGCATGCACCTTTCTATATCCAAAGAGGCCCACCAAGGACTCTGCTCATCTTTTGTTTATAGAAAGCTTAAATAAGGTATGATAACTATCCATGGAGTACAGAGGGAAGACTTCAAAATAATCCCAGGTGTCTAATTTCACACAGTTTCACAGAATTTCACCACTGTTGAGGTGTGGCCTGTTGCTATGTATTGTAATGCTAAACTCTGAGTCCCAAAGTCTAGTTGCCTAAAGACAAGTGAATTCTCTCATTTACCAGCTTTGTTGTACAAACCTGTTCCCTTAATTTAAAACTATTGGTTGGATAAAGATGCCTATAGCCTGTAGCTGGTCAGAAGAAAGGTAGGTGGGGCTTTGGTGCTTGGACTTGGGGTCTGAGCCAGAGACCAGAGGAGGAGTGAGAGGAGAGGAAAGAAGGTGCCATGGGTTAGGTGGATCATGATTGCATGCCTATGAGGTCTGGAGCAGCCCAGACAGAACATGGCAAGTGATATCTTGGGGTTATTGACAGAAAAGTAGACAGATTAGGAGAGAGGGTTGATAACTGCCCAGCTCTAGTGCTTTACGGCTTATTGTAAATATAGAGGTTTAATGTCTTTTATTTGGGAATTAAATGATCAAATATAGGGCAGAAACCCTCAAATAATATTTACCACAACATGCCAAAGTGCCAATTTTAAAGTCATCAAGTTTTTTTCCTACCTCTACCGGAGTCAAGCTCAAAAAGCCCTACCAAATATTATGTCGGCTGTTGAACACTTTGAACTAAAGGAGATTGGGAAGCCTTAAAGCAGTCTCTCTGACTTTTTTCTTCCTGGTTTTCATTATATTTCCTCTCTAGGAAAAGCACAGAAACTAGAATTCATCTCTCTAGAGGTGGATCATAGAAAGAAGAGCTCTATTTCCCCTAACCAAGCCATGAACCTAAAAAAGCCCCTGTATAGCCAGTTTCCATTGTAATGAGGTTGTGAAAACATCATTACATAGTGGTTCTTCTCATAGGGAAAGAATGTATGGCAAGGCAAAGAAGGATCTGCACAGACAGACCCTGAGAGATTTAACCCCAGTTTTTGCCATCAAAATATGTTCCTTTGGTCCAGTCATCTCTGTGTACAACTCAGCACTTTTCCATCATATGTAGTATAAAAATATGATCTTCCCTGGTTCTTGATTTCATAGGGCTCCTATAGCATGAAAAAAATCTTTGCAATAATTTTCTCTTTCTAATATGTGTTGGTTGTTGTCCTGGAAATATAAAGTATTACCCATGACTCTAGTGATCTTCGCACTCTTATAGAAGGAATGTTGAGTTTTGGTCCATACCAAACTCATACAGTCTCTGACCTAAACATGTATATATCTAGGTATAAAGACATTGGTTTGCATAATGGTTAATCTCAAGATTTGCTAAAAGAAAACATGAGCACAAAAAAGAGAGTAAGGTTTTTTTGTTGTTGTTGTTTTGTTTCGTTTTCCTGTCCAACATGTCTCACTTCAATTCTCCTAGTCCCAATAACACCTATACTGTGAATTCCACAAGCTAAGACCCCATTCACTGAAATGCAGAAATCATGTAGGGTTGTTAATAGTCTAAACTATTACAATTACTTTGTGCTACATAAACAGACTTTAGCACAATTAATCTGGTTAGTGGAATCATCAACTTCTTAGTCATTTGCATATTCCACTTATGCATAACAGAAAAAGCTATTCAAGGAATCAGAGTGACGGGAAAGGAAAAATTAAGGACGGTATGCATATGTCACCAAGGGAGCAGAGATAACCTCCTGAGACATCTCTGAACTCTAATAGCAACAAAAGATTTAAAAAAAAAAATGCTTGGTCACATGGGGACTGTAGTGTTTTCATGAGAGAGGAGTAAAAAGCAATGTCAAAAGACAAGTGATAGATCAAAATTATAATCTATATGATAGCTAAAGGTTGATGTAGTTAGAGCTTTTATCAACTTAGAAGAAAAAGACCAAAGGCCCCCAAATTTCAAACTATGCCCAGAATATGAATGGTTAACTTTCAGCAGATGATCCGAAAGGCCAGGGGACCCAACTGTTCTAAGGTAGAAACAAATCCATTCCAATAAAAGGCGTCCTAGTCTGCACATAGGAGAGCAATTTCATGCCGAATAGAATGGAAATAAAGTAGCTAAGCCTTTTGGAATAGGGACAAAAGACTTGCAAACATGAGCTCCTTCCAACTTGAGCTCAGTGGAGCAAAGCACAGCTCCCAAGTAAAGGTACCTGGGAGACTTCCTGGCGCCAGGAACTTGCTAGAAGGACTTAAGAAGGCATCTCAAAAAGCCCTGAGCCTCATTCTCATTTTGGTGAACACCCACTTACTTGCACACAGAATCCATCAAGGTTGGAGAATGGAAAAGGGCCAGGTCTATATTTGAGTCCATCACTGCCATTTACTAGCTAAATGGCCTTGGCAAGTGTTACAGATTGGATTGTATACCCCCCAGAAGATACACTGAAGTCATATCTCTCAGTAGTTTGGACTATGATTTTATTTGGAAATGATTATTACAGATGCAATTAGTTAAATTAAGATGCAGTGGTACTGGAGTCAGTGTAGGTCTTCCATCCAAAAGAAAATAAAAAGAAACACAAAGGCACTCAGGAGCGAAGACAGCTATGTGGCTATGGACACAGAGAGCAGGCCAAGAAGCATTGAGGATGGTGAGGGACCACTCAGACTGGAACAGGAAAATGAAGGTTCTCCTCTGTAGGTTACAGAGGAAGCCCTGCCTCCCTAATGCCTTGATTCTAATGTACATCCAGCCTCTAGCACACTGAGTCACTTAGTACCTGCTGTTTTAGGCCACATAGTATATGGTCCCTTGTGACAGTAGGCCTAAGAAATACCACATCAAGTTGCCTGAATATATTGTAGTCTCTTCATGGACAGGAAAGCTTCTTGGTCTCCCAGGGGTGATAGAAGGTAAATGTTCCACTAAGAACACATTATCTTTCACATATTAACTTCTCCAAAACTCTATGTATTTTTCACCCAACTCTTTGTGCGTTCAAAGGGAGATGAGGCTTCTGGTCTAGTGTTTTCTCGTTCTTAATATATATGTAAGATGCATTAAAAATCAAAAGTGCTGCTGCTGGTACCCAGATTAGACCATAGAAATGGCATCAAATTTACCTCTTCTTAAAAGGAAATTTGGGGTAGCTTTTTGTCTATGGGCTTTGGGACTTTTCACAGTAATGTTTGAGAGTCATTGTGGGAAGGCAGAGAATGTGTGAAAATCGAATGGTGACTTTAACTATAATCCATTTCACAGAGCAGGAAACAGTATTCTTCCATGAGTGATACCATATTGTCCATCCTAATATCTGAGTTCAAGTCCCAGTTTTTTTAGTCCCTTGCTGGTCCATTGAATAAAACAAACAAACAAACAAACAAACAAACAAAAAACATCCAGTATTCTGCTGTGCTAAACTACTGCAAACACTGTGCCTGAAAAAAACATTTGTATTTATCTTTTGCAGTTCTAGACATCAGAGCCTTAATCCCTGTTTTAGGAGCATGCTATCAAGTTATAGAAATGCTCTCCTCCTCTGAAAGTGAGGGGTCAGTTTTCACCATTTTTCTCCTAGTTTGGGCCACACCTCACCTCTCAGCTCTTGGCCTCTTCTATCTTGAAAGTGGACAGAGCACCATCCAGGATCATGTTTATCTAGTAGTGGGGCTGATAGGTACTTGAAAGCATCTGGCAGCCTGCAAAGTAAGAAAGAAGCAATACCACACTAAGGCCACCTGTGCGAATCCATGCTTGTCTTTACTGCAGCTCCATCCTCCTCTCCTCCAGTCAGGAAGGGATGCTCTCAGGCCAAGAACAGTACTCTGTCCCCCAGGCTATCCCGTTGCAACTGAGACAAACCAGGCTTTTCCTTCCGCGAGCCTTATGTGAGATGGGTCTTGCTGTTTCATCTTGCCAAATAGAAATTGTGTTATCTCTTATTTCTCTCCAACCTTTAGGGAAAAGTCATGCTTTTACAAAAAAAAAATTCTCAAACCTTTTAATATGATTGTGCCAATAGATTCTCAGAGATTTTGAAAACTCTCCAACACCAGCCTTCTCTCTCTCTCTCTCTCTCTCTCTCTCTCTCTCTCTCTCTCTCTCTCTGCCTTTCTCTAAAATTCTTATGTATTACCTTTTCTTTTATAAGAATTTTATTATATTTATTTATTTGGGAGTGAGCTGGGGCATGTGCGTCATGTGTGTGGGTAGTTTTCATGTCAACTTGACACAAGCTAGTCATCAGAAGTGAGGGGGTCTCCATTAAGAAAATGTCTCCCTAAGATCCAGCTGTAAAGTATTTTTTTTAATTAGTAATCCATCAGTGAGGCTCAGCACATTATGAGTGTCCCATCTCTGAGCTCGTAGTCCTGGGTTCTATAAAGAAGAAGGCCGAGGAAGCCGTGATGAGCAAGCCAGTAACAAACACCCCTCCATGACTTCTTCATCAGCTTCTGCCTTCAGATTCCAACCCTGTTTGAGTTCTTCTTCTTGCTTCCTTCAAAATGATGGACTATGATGTGGAATGGTAAACCAAATTTCTTTTTTTTGTATCTTGCATTTGGTTATAGTGCTTTATAGAACCAATAGACACCCTAACTGAGGTTGGTTCATTGATAACTAAGGTTTGGGATTGGTTCTCCTTTCTTACAGATGGGATTCAGAAATCAAGCTCAGGTTATCAGTCTTGACAGTAAGGGCCTCTAACCCTTGAGCCATTTTCCATCATCCTCTGTTTATTCTTGATGCATCTAACACATTCATGCTGTGTTCATAAACCTAACTTGTTCTATGAACCTATTCTAATAAGATACATGATTAGAAATTTCAGTCAGCTGTCAACTTGTAGTTCTTTTTAGTTCTTCTGTTTTTCTTTTCTTGTCTTAAGCTGGAGATTTTCAGTAAACTGTCTATCAATCAATCTCAAATCAATTGTGAGACTCATTCTATTCTGTGACAATTTTCAAGGAGAATGTCTCAAAAGCAGTTGGATGGTGCTGCTAGTGTGGCAAGGTGGTTCAGAGAAGGGGGACAGACAGATGTAGCCACAGTCCTCACAGACACTCCACAGAGCTACTCCCAACTCTTCTTTCAGTTTTAACTAACCATGCAACTTTGTCCCAGTGACTTAGATTTGTTTGTTTGTTTGTTTGTTTGTTTTTATGGTTCCATGTCAATAAATGCAGCCAAATTCAAATTCAATTTTTATAATATAGCTGTGGAAACTAAGCTAAACTATATAGTGCTGGAAGCCCGTTTCTTTTGCTTATACATCCCCCAGACACACAGCAGGCAAGGAGTTATCCACCTATCTATCCCTCTCCATTACTGTTTCTAAGAAGATAGAGATGGATGGTGGGTGAACGGGTGAACAGATAGACAATGATAGCATCTTAAGGTTTCTGTTGGTGTAAAGAGACATCACAACCACAGCACCTTTCATAAAGGAAAACGTTTAATTAGGGCTGGCTTTCAGTTTGGAAGTTTAGTCTATTGTCATGATGGCAGAAAGCATGGTGATGCACGGGCAGGCATGGTACTGGAGAAGGAAGTGAGAGGTCTACATCCTGATTGGCAGGCAGCAGGAACATGAAAAGAGAGAAAGAGATAGAGACAGAGAGAGACAGAGAGTGAGACAGACAGAGTCAGAAAGACAGAAAGAGAGAGACAGAGACTAGGCTTGGCTTGAGCCTTAAAGCCTACCTCCAGTATAGTAAAGCCTACTCATACATCCTCCAACAAGGCCACACTTACTCAAAGGCCACATGTCTTGATTATGACACTCCTTATGGGCCTATGGGTGCTATTTTCATTCAAACCACCACAGATAGACAATAGATAGACAGACAGACAGTTAGATAGATAGAGATAGATAGATAGACAGACAGACAGACAGACAGACAGACAGACAGACAGATAGATAGATAGATAGATAGATAGATAGATATTGACAGACAGATAGATGAGAGATAAGAGAATTTTAGAGGGTAAAGTTGTATTATAGAAATGACTTGGCTATGGCTATAGACACAGAGGTATTTTTCCCTTAGGGTATATGTAAGTCATCATCATGAGATCTATCAAAGGACCCATCAAATATCCACTGGCTCTTCTGTTGTTTGAGCATTTGCAGCAACCTCACTATAGCCAGGACTGATGCTCAGGGATCTACAACTGGGAATTTTGTGGCAACTGCTGCCAGTTTTGCAGCAGAGCAACTGCTCTCAGTGGCATCACTCTACCTGCCTATGTCTTCTCCCAATGGTTTCCTCACTGCTGGAGCAGTGAGGAAAGGAAAATGCCTTGTGAAGCCTCTGGAGTAGTTCTGGACTGATAACTAGCTGGAGTTGGGGTCTGCACATCAAAATCCTCTCAGAACCTCAAGAGCCTCTTCAATAAACCAAGAGGGGTGGCTTATCAATCTTTTCTGGAGTCCCAGATGGTCTTACTTAACAGGCAGCCGCACTGAGCTGGCAGAGGACCCTTCTACTTTCCACCTAATTTCTTGTTTCTCATTGGTTATGGGTGCTGAAACCTATCTCAGGCAGGGCAACCAACATATCCATCTTTACTGAGTACTTTCCTGGCATGAGAACCACTGCCCCCTCTTCCCCATCCACAAAGCCCTTCATACCAAGGGCAATCTGGTCCCTTAAAATCCACTATGGACACATGGACAGTATGAACCCAACAGAATGGTCAAGGAGAAGTAAGGGCTGGCCCTGCCTAGTGGAACATGACTGACTCTGAATTGGGGCTACTTTGGACTAGAGTCACACCATGATCTTTACAAATCAGTATGACTCAATGAGGAATGGTGTCAGTTGTGCTGTGTGACATGAGGCTTGGTGTCTGCTGAACCAAATTCAGGGTTCTTTTAAAATTGTTATTAAATTTGCTTTTCTTCTTATTCACTTTAAAGCCCACTAACTGCCCCCCTTCCAGTCACCCCTCCACGTTCCTACTCCCATCCTCCATCCCCTTCTCCTCTGAGCAAGTGGGGGCCCCCTGGGTATTTCAAGTCTCTACAAAGCCAGGTGCTTCTTCTCCCACTGAGGCCAGACAAGGCAGCCCAGATAATAGAACATGTCCCACATACAGGCAACAGCTTTTGGGATAGCTCCCATTTCAGTTATTCAGGGCCTGCAAGAAGACCACGCTGCACAACTGTTACATATGAGTGGGGAGCCCTAGGTCTAACACGTGTATGTTCTTTGTTTGGTGGCTCAGACTCTGAGAGCCACGGGGGTCCAACTGAGTTGACTGTTACTGTGAAGTCTTATCCCCTTCAGGACTTTTCCATATGAGTCCTCAAGCTCCATCCACTGTTTGGCTGTAGTCGTCTGTATCTGTCTGAGTCAGCTGCTAGGTTGGGCTTCTCAGAAGACAACATGCTCTTGTCTGTAAGTATAAGAATATCAGGAAAAGTGTCAGGAATTAATGCTTACCCATGGGATGGGTCTCAATTTGGGCCAGTTATTAGTTGGATGTTCCCGCAGTCTCTGATCCATCCTCCCACCCCATTCTCCATCCCCATGCCTGCATTTCTTGTAGGCAGGATACATTTTAGGCTGAATGTTGAGTTGTTGTCTTTATTGCTCCAGTGGGGATCATGCATGAATGTAGGAGATAGCCTCTTCAGGTTCCATATCCCCAACACTGTGAGTCACAGCTAAGGTCACCTCCATTGATTCTTAGGCACCTCCCTTATCCCAGGTCTCTGTTTCATCTTGAAGATGCCTCCCACCTCCTCACCTCCATCAGTTGCGGGTTTCATTTCATTTTCATGATCATATAGCCAAATCCAGGTTTTGAAAATGTGTTCCTACATTCCCTCAGCAAAATCACATGAAGTCCCCACTGTAAGCTGTGAACAGTAACTTGACTGTACTTGCCTTCTCAGTGGTTAGTTTATAAGAATCAAACAAGTGTCAACAACATTCTGAAGACAGAGTTGAGCATACAAATGACATCGCTGCCTCAGTTTTTAAATAGACCATGGAAGGTCGAAATGATAGACAGGTAAAAGGGGTCAAGTTTGCTTCATTGCTGCTTTTACTTTGGAAAATATAAACCAAGCTGTCTGGGGTCAGGTAGGAAACAATAGGATCTGAGTAACAATGGATTTCCCCAGCCCTGAGAGCAGAGAATTCTGAACCTACATCAGGACCAGAGAACAGTTTCAGGCTGTCAATGAGGGTGCATATGTCTGAGACAAATATTTCTGGGACACTTGCTCAAAATGTCCTTACTGTTGCTGATATAGATGATGATTCAGAGAACTGCAACTCAGAGTAGCCAGCTCAGACCCTGAGGGATGAACAATGAGTACAGCCTGCAGGAGTATATAGTGGTGATCCAGGTCAGGGTGAGCACCCTTGTCCCATCCCAGCCACCAAACACTGCTACCATGCTTAGCCTAGACAGAGCCTCAGAATCCCTCTCAACACAATTTGGAGATGAGTTTTAGTTATCATGGGACTAAACACACCACACAGGATGACATGACTTAAGAAAACACCCTTTTTCCTTTAAAATATATGAAAACAAAACAAAGAAAAAATAATAATAAGCACAAGGCAGACTTGTTTAATTATAGCTTCTCATTAATCTAATCAAACCATTTTCATGAGGGGGTGTTCTTTGTATAGTATCTTAATTTCACCTTCCATTCATTTTGCTTGTGAATGGGATAGGCATTCTGTTTCCACCCCTGTCTTCTTTACTGGCTATTATTTGATGCAGGCAATTCCATGTGAATGAAGAGGACTTCTACTTAACAGTTGCATGTTAGTTCATAAAATGACTAAGACATTGTCCTAATGATTATCATTTATAAAATCTGTCGTTGTAAATCACAAACCTTGTGACCAACTTTGTGTCAAGCCTCTGTCTGCCTGTTCAGGCTGCCATAACAAGATATCACAGCTTACATCCCTCAAGTAGCAATATGCCTTCTCACAATCCTGCAGATCAGAGGTCTAAAATCAAGGACTGGGAGAGATTGATTTTTTTTTCCTGAGGCCTTTCCTTGTCCTCTCAGTGGGAATCTTTCCCATCACATGGGTCTGCTCTAAGTCCATCTATGTTCAAATTGCTTCTTCTTAGAAAGGACACAGGTCACATTGGATTGCATCCACCCAAACAACCAGATCTTAGACAGATGTTAGCCTTAAGATTATTTTTCCAGTAAAATGACATAAAGATGCTTGAAGTTAGTGCTTCAAATATGAGTTGGGGCTAGGCACAATTCAGCTCTAACAGCTTCACTATCATTTAGGTTCCTCCTCTGAGTTTTTAACTTCTAGAAGACATCGCTTGCTTTCTGGCTCTCTGCCCTCTGCTCTCTGTTTCTTGGTACCTCTGGAATATGATCTGGGAGTGTATATAACCAGAGAGTGACTTCTGACAATAGATAGGTAGGAGAAGAGAATGTACTTGCTAATAAATCCACTTCCAGGAGGGAAAAGGAGGGATTTGGGGAAGAGATAACTAACCCTGATAATCACCCACCCTTTAGCATTGTTGTATTTTATATATGAAAAGACATTAGTGCACAAACTATATCAGGCTTCATTTTTCTAGGAAGGCTAGGTTAAGGCAGTACCATACCTTCCTCAATGACCAGTATCCGGAAATATACTCAAACAATCATTATTTATTTAGATTTAAATATAAAGTAATTTATAAGTCAAAGAAAACAAGGGGTTTTGGTTGCCTTTTGATTTGGTTTGTGTGTAAAGCAGGGTTTGCTTTGCTTGCAAGAACTGAATCCAGGACCCAAAACACATATATATGTGGCAATATTCTACACTAGGCCACACCCACAACCCAGGGAACAGTTTTATAGGTATATCTGCATATTAATTTTCTCTACAAAGATCTAGCAATGTAAAACTCATGTTTCATTTTATTCCCAGTAGCATTTGTTTTCCACTAGATATTTTCTGCTAAATCAAAAGTAGGTTTTATTTAATACTAACTCTAATTGCTAATGAGGCTGTATGTTTTAAATAAGTAATTAATGGGTGATACGGTGAAAAAAAAAGAATACATTGGGTAAAACCTCTGTATCAACCTCAGTTGACTTACATAGACATAATTTAGTTATTGGAGCAGAATCAGGTTCTAAGAACTGTCCTTCTAAAATAGAAAGCAACAAATTCCTGCTTGTCCTGGATAGGGATGGCCATTCCCTAAGTTCCTCTCATCAGGGACTGTGTTCATCAAGGTTCCAAGCCCATTGGCAATACAGGGATGATGTGAGCCTAACACTTTCTCCTCTTGAGCTCCCACCCTGACCAAGTCTCCTTTAATTATCCTCCCTCTGTGCATACTCTGGAATGTGCTTCCTGTATCCAGGGGGCTTTGCACTCTCCCTTTGGAAAAAATAATACTTGTTGGTAAAGCACTTTGAGATTGTTCCAAGAAACCTGGATTCTTGGAACAAGGTGTTATTATTTAGTTGATGGGAAACAAATATCCACCTAATAACCATAATTATATTGTCAAAACTGCTTAAAATATCCATGCCGCTGGGATGGTAGTGATGTCAGGGAGTTTTGTGACTAGTAAATTGGAACATTATCATGAAATTAAAAAAGAAAAGTTACATTACCAAGTAATTCATCGGGATGATTTGATATTTCAAGGATAACCACCAAGCAATTTCAGGAACATGTAATTATTTTTTTTCACTTGCTATTTTATGATGCATTACTCAGTACAGGGTGGTTGACTGCACCTTGTAAAGTGGAAAGATGGTGAATAAGGAGCCATTAACAGATCAAAATCTATGGGGGAATATAACAGGTTTTCTTGATCCTCTCCTTCTCTTGGACTTGAAATCCTCATGCAGTCATCTCATCCCCAAGGTTCATGGAGCATCTCTTGTACACAGTAAAGGCTCAGAACGCACTGACATGCTAGTGATTTTCCTCCTCATTTGACTTTCTCTTTGGCTTAAGTACCTTTGCACATACTACACTTATGGCTAAGATGTCTTTTTT
>JADRCD010092568.1:0-10760 GCA_019843815.1 Montemys delectorum | reverse complement strand
GCGCGCTAGCCCCTTTGTGCATGCAAAGGCCAGATGATCCACTATGTACATCCAAAGGCTAGGCTTCCTGCTCTGTCACCCCCATCTTATTCCAGTGAGACAGGGTTAGCAGACAGCAAGCTCTTACCATCCTTCTGTCTCCTCCTACAATGCTCAAATTACAGGTATGTGTGTACCTATCGGACTACTCACGTGGCTGCTGGGGATTTAAATGCAGGTCCTTATGCTGTCACAGCAAGCTCTTACTTGCTGAACAATCTCCAAAACCTGTTTTTATTTGAGATGGGGTCTTGAACTCCTGCTTCTCACTCCTAATTACTGGGATCGTAAGCCTGAGTCACTATGCCTGACTTCAGTATGTATTTCTGTATTACAGAGGATTGATTGAACCAGGGCCTTGTGTTTGCTAGGAGATATTCTATGCTGAGCCACATCCTGATCACTGGAGTTCACTAAGCAGACCAGGTTGGCCCCTTCTTAGTACTCTCCAGGTCCAGGCCTCTGCCTCTCTGCCTACAGACTTGGGGATAGGGAACTGCTCCTCACAAGTGAGCCATCCCTCCAGCCCCAGCATAGTGCCTACCTCCCCCCATCCCCAGGGCAAATTGTCTCTCTGGCCAGCACTATTTCGGTCAGAGGTCCAGCTAGGAACTCAGGGGGCTGCCATTTGATCTGCGAAGCATGACTGGCTTGGTTTCTACTAAATGTAGCCTTTGATCTGGGCTTCCACCCTACTGTCCAGGAAGGGGAGGGCTCCTCCCTCACTCTGCTCGAATGTAGGAGTGCAGAGGACCCAGGAGGCACTGTTGACTTCCCTTACTGTCAGCCACAACTTACTAGCTGCTCATCTTCCTGGCTGAGGAGACTGTACGGAGCTGTCACTTGACCAAACCAGTTTTCCCAGCTCAAGAATAGTGTAGGACTGGTGAATAGCTGATGGGAAACTAGACACCCCTGGGAACAGCTTCCTTCTTGATGAAACAAGGTGCTGGGAAAAGACAGGAGCACTCCCGCAGGTTATAAACTATTTTATTGCCCGCTGCATGCTGGGACAGGGAACCTGATGCTCCAGCGGAAAGCGCACCACACAGTAACACAATAGCTTCACAGTGAGACAAAAAAATGCATCTGTGTTGTAAGCGAGGTGACTGTTACAAAGCTGGCAAAAAAGGCAGCCTCCCTGTTTCCCTGACAAAGGCCAGTTTTGCACCCATCATGAGAGAGGGGACAGACTTTCCGAGCACCTCACTGTGCACTGGTACCACAGTACACTGAGTCCTGGGGAGACATCACATCTGGATGCCAATAGGACTGGTGCATAGTAATAAGACTGAAATAAGAGCGGTTCACAATCTAAGCCACGAGGACCATCCAGAGAGTCTCAAGAACATGCCACCCGCGGAAGCATGGGGTGGCTCACCCATCCTTCCACCAACACCTCATGAGCCAGATGCTGGACTCTGGTCTTGAGGTCCTTACTCGCTTCCTTCCTCAGGCAGAGACCACCTAAATCTGTCCCTCAAGTCACAGTAAGAGGTGGCTCTCAGGTCCCCAGCCACTCAGTATCAAAGCATAATACAATTCCTATTTTCCAAAGGCGATAAGCTTCATCCTTTCTTGTCACTCAATGCAATGTTCCCTACTCCCCCACACACCTCCCATCCCCAGGCCTGCCCCATCCTCTCATGGCCTCACAGATCTCCAGGTGCCTCTTAATGCAAGACCAAGGTCACACCAACGACCAACATTAACACTCCTTTTCATTGAGCCTAGCATCCCAGGCTGGTTTTGCTTTGAAGTCTTGGTCTTCAGGGATGCAGGACCCAAACCATTAGAAATGCAGGTGGGAGGGCTGGTGAGATGGCTCAGCAGGTAAGAGCACTGATTGCTCTTCCCAAGGTTGTGAGTTCAAATCCCAGCAACCACATGGTGGCTCACAACCACCCATAATGAAATCTGATACCCTCTTCTGTGTACTCATTTATAATAATAAATAAATCTTTAAAAAAAAAAAAGAAAAAAGAAAAAAGAAATGCAGGTGGGAAGTAAAATCCACAGGCCAGCAGCTTCCCTAGAGTCCACCAACGAATGCTAGCAACCAGATGCAGAGAGGCAGTGAGCCATTTCATGTCCTACCAGATTCACAGTTCTCCTGACCCGGGAGTGACTTCAACATAAACTCCTACGGCTCCACCCCCCTCCACCGCATCAGGGTTCTGATGCATGTTACTGCCAGTCCCAACAGTGTGACAGATCCACCCAGAAGACTGAGAAATCCAGGCCAGGCAAGCTCTGCAGTAAGACCCCATCCCCTTTCTCGATGAGTCTGCTATACCTTTCTGGGTCTTACTACGTAAACAGGGCTGGCTTGGCATTCTCCATCTTCCTGCGGCCCGGGGGCCAGGATTACAAGCATACCCTTCCACACTCTGCTCCTACTGCAGCCAAAGCTCATTTGTCCTGAGTAGGAACTGTTCCCTACGGTACAGCTCCACCTCTAACAGAAGTCACCACAGGAATTTTATTTCAGAAGCCAAATGGTGCAGAGAAAAATGAAGGGCAGAAAGCAGAAAGACCTGGGTTCTGAAATCAACGCAGAGACTCAGGCCATACAAGATGGTGAAGGCCTTCAGTCCCAGGGCTAGGGAGGCAGACAGATCTCTGAGTTCCAGGCCAGCCAGGGCTTCACAGTGAGACTCTGAATCAAAATACACACACACACACACACACACACACACACACACACACACACCCCTACCCTCCCTCCTTCCCTCTCCCTCTCTCTCTGGGTATGGCCAGACTCCAGGGCCTCATTTCTCATCAGTGAGAAATGAGGACAATACCCAATCCATCTGCTTCATAATTTTTAATGGGCTCTTTGATGACTGGGCTTACTCTCTTTGTTTCTCATATGACAAAGCTACAATTCAAAAGCTAATCCATGTCAGAACCAATAAGGCATATACAACCACAGGCGTGCACACGCACACGCAAGCATGCGCACACACAGACACACACACTACTCTTCTGTTGCTGGGCTAACACACCACATCCAACACAACTCTCAGAGTGATAAAAGTCTATCACGGAGAGGAGGAAGCACGGCAGCAAGCAGTAAGTGTGGTAGCTGCAGCAGGAAGCTAGGGGCTCTCTCACATTGTGAGCAGAGAGAGCCAACTAGAAATGGCCTGAGTCTTAAGCCTGCCCCCCAGTGACAGACTTCCTCCAGAAAGGACATGCCTCCTAAACCTACCCAAACAGCGCCATCAACCAGGGACCAAGCATTCGACTATCTAAGACTATGTGTGACATTTATCACCCATACCACCAGGGTACACGTGTGTTGTTTTGTTACTAGCACATTTCAGACTACCCCACAATGCAGTTGTTCAAGTGGGAGGGAAACCTCACCCATTTTCTATGGGCCAGCATACTTCCTCTTCATGCCTGGGACCACCCAGGGCTCTGCTGTCAGCAGCTACGAACCAGTCTACACCTATCTCAAAAACTTGAGTCAACTATGGCAGCCAGACCTCTGTGTCTGCACTGCCTCTGAGCATCCTCAGATCAACAGACCCACTTACACTGACTGAGTGACAGCATCCTAAGTGTTTGAACTAGACTGATCTACGTATCCTTAGCCCAATCTACTGCCTCATTTTGTAAGTAAGGAACCCGAGGCACAAAGAATGACAAGGATGTTGGAGAAAGGATGTGAAAGGCAGGGTTAAAACACTGAGAGTCTGACCTGCAGAGCTGCGTCAACTCCTCTGTGAAACGCGCTGCTTGACAGCGTCAACTCCACACAGCTGGCAGGGTGTTCTTGGTGGAGTTGCATTACTATCAGCCCAGGCTCTGAAGTCAGGACCTCCAGGCTAGCTGGATGCATGGCAAGTCCGCTACAGAGGGGAGACTGGAGAATCAACCAGCAGGGATGAGTAGGGACGGGGGTGGGAGGGCAGAAGGGAGTATCCAGGCCCAATTAGACCCTGACACTTTGGAACCACATCCCTTGGTTGAGGCTTAGAACTGAGCATGGCTATACCAGATGGCATCCAAGTCGGTAGAGTGCTCACCTAAAACAAACTCCCAGGGACTTGTCTGTCACCCAGCTTTAACACCTCCACATGCTCCTGGATGTGGTGCAGCTCACCAAGTCCTGCAAACTGGCCCAGAGCACGCCCGGGGCTGTAGCACTGTCCTCCAGGGACTAGTTCAGGCCAGGTGGCTTTCGCAGAACTATTATAGTCAGAGATAGTTGAACCCAGGAAGGCACGGAGGGCTACAACCCCCAAAGTTCTTCCTAGAGCCCCACATTTCTAGTCAGATGCACGCTGTAGAGTCTGCCTTGGTAGAGGCTCCAGGCAACAAAGCCACACTGGCCTTAGGCTGAATGTCCACAGAAACCAAAGCTAAGCAGCAGCGGCCTTAGGGGCTTTCCACAGGGATTGGTGCAGCTTCAGCAAGAGTCCGGGCTGATGCCTGGAAGGAAACAAGGCAAGGAAGGAAGTAACCTTAGGGACTGGAGTTGAGATACTAAGTCTAGACTAAGCCGTTGCTGTCTCCAGATCCACCCTAAGAGGTGGACCAAAACCACGTGGGGCCCATTGGTATGTTGTCCTGTGTGCTAAACAGGAGTAGCTTAGAAGGATCCTGTTTACCAAAATCCTCTAGAGAGAACTATTTAGATGCAAGTCTCAAGAAACACTGTTATCCTAGATCATCAGGTCAGCTAACTAGCTGATCTCTCACTGGGAAATGGGGTTCCCAAGCAGCTGTCAGAGAAGCTGGAAGTGAGCACTACCCCACTAGGTCACTGAAGCCCCTTTCACAAGTTTGTGTTTTTATTTTTTGAGATAGGGTTGTACGTAGTTAAAGGTGACCTTGAACTCCTGGACCTCCTGCCTCACCTCCTGAATGCTGGGATTGTAAGTGTGTACTAATGTTGTCTGTCCTGTCTGACCAGACAGTGCTAGAGACTGAGCCCAGCACTCAGCTACACACCTATTACCCTTTGAAGCTGTAACAATCCACTGATAAACAACTACTACAGTCTTAGAAACACTAAGGAACTCCCGGGAATATCCTAACTGTTTTCAGTCAGGAAGTGGGTGGGAAATGGGGTACACAAGTGAGTACTAGCCAATGTATGACATACAGCCAGATTTCTGTGAACCCCATTATGTGGAACTGTGAATAAGCTCTGCTCTTCCACTTTGCATGCATGTGTGTTGCCGGGAATCCAACGCAGGTATTCAAATACGTGAGGTAAGCGTTCTATCCCTGAGCTACATCCCTATCCCTGGCTGAATTATTAACTCATTTATGTGGTCTCAGACAACCCTTACCTATATAAATTAAGAGGGCTGAGCTGGGACCTGTAGCTCTGGGTTGCCATAGTCCACTCTCTAATGCCTTCGACACTGACCCTGGCCTGAGCTCAGGTATGCCTTAAGCTGTGGTCATGCTTGGCTACAGAGCTCTGGATGATGGCTGAGCCATAGTACTCCTGTGTAATGTGGATGAGAGGCATAGCAATCTCAAAGATCAGAGCAGAGGCCTGCTGCTTAACTCAACAGTTCACAGTAGGAGCCCAAATCGATAAACAAACAAGAAATGCACATGGCAAGCTGTCAGCCTGTGCATAACACTAAAAATGACTAAAAAAGGACTGAATCCCTCAAACACATGCCGTTTCCACCAAATAAAGACAGATCTGTTCCAACAGTGGGCCATGACTCAGAAGCACACTGGGAGCAAGCTGTTAGCCCCTCCCTCGGGGATCCATCAAAAGGAGTTCCCCGGATATTAATAGCTCTCAGCTGTCGCAGGGAAGCCAGAGACTCCCTTCCCAGGGACGGGCCACAGCCTCAGCCAGACAGCAAACTGAGAACCATTTTAAGGTGCTGAGGCAGCAGAAGGATGAGTGGCAGGTATGTATGTGTCCGCTCTCCTTTCATTACGGCTGAAGCCATAGAAAACAGAAGGCAAAACAAAGCACACAAGTTCCTGATCCCTCTCAGCCTGACAAGTAATTTTTTTGATCCTGACCTCACAGCAGTACTAGGTGGTGTTAGCCTTCTGTCTAAACTCCACCCCACAGCTACAGGGCAACAGCCAGGTGTGCTCCTCCCCACAGTTACCTGGCAACAGCCAGGTAGGCCTGACCCACTATAAAAGGGGCTGCTTGCCCCCTCCTCTCTCTATCTTGCGTCTCCCTCTTGCTCCCCCTCTCTCCACGTGGTCATGGCTGCCTCTACTTCTCTACTCTCTCCCTCTCTCTGCCTTTCTCTGCCTCTACTACCCTTTTAAACCCCCCCCATGCCCTGAATAAACTCTATTCTACATTATAACATTACATGGCTGGTCCCTCAAGGGGAAGGGATGCCTCGGCATGGGCCCACGGAGGCACCCCCTTCCCCCATACCTCACCACACCCCCATAGAACATATCTTATATATCTTTATCTTTTTATAAACACATCAGGTGGGGCCAGATAAGGCCAAGGCTCTCAAGGTACACACCCGTACAGGGATCAAACTTGTTCCAATTAAGGAAGGCCATGGGCAGAGCCCCCCAGGCTCAGTAGCTAGTGGCCAAGAGAACTAGGGTGGAGGGAAAGTGACACAACCCTCCCTCTCCTTCCATTCTCTCAAGACAAAAGGGAACAAACAGACTTAGCTCCTGACCTCTGCTCCACCTTCCTCTTGGCCTCCAAGCCCCACCCCCCTCCAGAGGATACCACTCCTTTCTCATCTAGAAGCAAGTCCAAGATCAGATCCAAGGCCTCAAGTGGGGAGGGATACTTCAGCCTCTGCCAGGTTAATTCCGGTTCAGTGCAAATACGAATTTCTAAAAAGACCTCTACTGAGGAAGCAAGATGGCTCAAAGGGTAAAGGCCCTTGTCTGGCAACGTCAGTTTACAGTCGGAACTCCTGGAATGTAAGGTGGGGGAGAACAGATTCCACAAAGTTGTCCTCCGATCTCCACAGACAAGCATGACATGAGCACCCACGTACACACCGTGCACGCACATGCGTGTGCACGCACATGCTTGCGCACGCACATGCTTGCGAGAACACACTAGTAATAATGATAATAATAAATGAGACTTTAACAAAAATTCTTCTACTACAACCCATCGGCCACAGGGACATCTCAGCTGCTAGGACGTATGATTGTCTCATTGCAGAGAAAGCCCTAAGCTGACAGAGGAAAAAAGGAAGGAGGGAAAGGAGGGAGGGGGACTTTGGCTGAGCAGCCTAAGCAGTGCAGTGGTTTGAATGAGAAACGTGCCTCACAGGCTGGAGTATTTGAACGCCTGGTCCCTGGCTGACAGCACTGTTTGGGGGCGGTCCCTTGAGAGGTAGGAGGAAATACTTTGCCCTGGTTTGGAGAGTTTATAGCTTCAGTTTGCTCTCTCTACTTCCTGAATGTGGTTAAAGAGGATTTTTCTGCTTCCTGCTCCTGCTGCCATGCTGCCCCACCATGATGGGCCCTTACCCCTCTGGAACTGTGAGCTAAATGGAATCCACCCACCCACCCACCCACCCACCCTTCCTTCCTTCCTTCCTTCCTTCCTTCTTCCTTAAGTTGGCCTAGCCATGGTGCTTTAGCACAGCAACACAGACTAAGAAATTCAACCAACTATGGTTATTTATCCTCTCTTAAGGCCGGGGCCCTTACGATCACCACCACAGATTTTTACTGCAAGCCCACTCATGCCTTCCACAAACCGCCGAGGAGGACAACTCAAGATGGCCTCAGGGCCTTTCACACTTCTTAACCGGAGCCTCCAGCAGAAAAGCTGCTGCTGCTGCTGCTGGTGGTTTAAAGAGGGCCCTCTGAAGTTCACTGAGTGAAAACTTGATCCCCAAGGCAACAGTGCCAGGAGACGTGATTAGGCCCCAGGGCCCTGCTCTCAAGAACTGAGAAAGGCTTTATCACAGGTCTCCCTCCTGCCTCCTTCTGACACCTTATGGCACAAAAGGAGAGCTGCCAAGTGCTGCCCCTTGGATTTGAGACTTGCTAGCCCCTTCAGAACCGGGAGGGGAAGATTCTGTTGGTTACAGTTAGTCATTTCTGTGGCCCCTGATGTTAGCACTATAGAATGTATTGGCACAGGAGTGGTGCAGGATTTGCCAAGTGGCTATTCCAAACCAGCACTGCTGGACAAAAGATAAAGCCAGAGCTGGGCTGCCACACCCTCCTGACATGCCATTCAAGAAGCCAACACTAGTCTCACTTTATGTCAGGATTGCAAGGCCAGAGAGTGGAATGCAACAAGTCTACTTCCTTGAGAACAGGGGAGCACAGAGTTCAAGGCCCCAGAAGGAAAGAGAAGTTGTTCCCTAGCTTGGCCACTTACTGTTTAATATCCTAGACCTCACAAGCTACAGGTTTAGGTTCCTCTAAACTCCCATTTCCTCATCTTCAAGACTAGAATGCATATTGTAGGAGGCAAGACAGGCATGTCTCTGTGACTTCTAGGCCATCCTCCATACTGGTCTACAATAGTGAGGGGTACTTCAAACAAAACAAAACTTTCTGGTCATCACAACAAAGAACAAGACAGACACACAAAGAGACCACACCACAGCACGCAAAACTCTCCATCGTCAACACCAAGCACCTAACACAGAGGTCGAGATTTACAGCATTCTAGAAGCTTCAGGAGCCACCCTGCCTCTTCTGAGAGAGACCCTGAAGCACAGAACACTCAGCTCTGGTTTCACATCCTCACAGTAGACATGTCTTGCTGCCTGCCCCTCCAAGGGAAAAAAGGAGGTGAGGGTTCCTTGCTTTTTGTTTCAGAGTTGCAGTAAAATATACTTAACATCTAACACGGTTGGCTGTTCCAGGTGCACGGTTCAGTGGCATTCACTACATGCGCTGCCATGCTGCCATCCAGCCTTTTGTCTCCACAACTCTTTTTATCTTGTAGAACTAAACGGTAACTCCCTGGGCTCTGTGCTTAAGAATTAATGACTTCCAAATCCAGACAGTCTTCCACGAGAGAGATGGATTTTCTGGGAAACTATACACCTTTCTCTTTTCTCTTTTTGAAGTCTTCAAAGCTTCATTACCCCTCAATGCCCTCTCAACTCTTCAACCCTGAACATGCACTTAGATTTCAAACCATATCATAACTTCACTCTCTAACTCCTGACCCTGAGCTGTGGAGCCTCCTAGGGTGCCAGCCTCCTCCTTGGGTCACCAGATAAAAGGTCCCCCAGTTGATGCTGGTCCCAACAACCTAGTGCCTGGTGGTTCAGCTCTGCCTTGGACACTGGACCCAGGAGACGTTCAAAGAGACCCAGTGACTTAGAAGACCTATAAACCTTGGTACGTGATGATCTCTTCCTCCCACAGTCCCACAAATTCCAACCACGAACCCTGGAAGTAGGGAAGGCTGTGGACTATGAACATGGAGGACAGAGGTCCTGACTTAGACCTCCCATCAGAGGATGGAGCCGGGCAGGCACCTCAATCAGTCATAACAGAAAGAGACAGGAAAGCTTCATTGGCTATACTTTCAGTTAAAAAACAACAAGTTTAGGAGGAGGAGCTCAAAAGGCTTGTTGGGAGTCTCTGACTTGAGATATCACCTTAGCCAACCTTTTGAACCTCTGTGGATAACGAGGCTCTTGAGTTTCAATACAGACAGAAATCTAACCATCTCCGTCTGAGCCCACCTCTCACCAGGCACTGGGCTCTTGGGCTATGGAGGCAAAGCTGCTGGAGCAGCTGGGCCACTTTTAGGAAAACATCGGTCACCAGATTCAAGCAGAGACATGGCAAGGATGAACTCCACCGGAGTTCCTGCCCTTGGGACACGGAGACAGCACATAAGAGCAGGGACATGAGATGATGGTGACAACAAAAACCAACCGTGAGCTGGTTCAGGAGCCTGTGTGGTCTTCCAGAGGAGGCCAAGGGAAGCAACCATGGGCAGGAGAGACAACACAGACAGGAGCCGATCATAAAGAACAGCCTTGCTCTCACCAGACGCCAGCTGGACAGCAGAATCCAGTTAAGTAACCCTCTGTCTCTGAACGGACCAAACTCAGGGAGCTAAGGCCAGAAGTTACCTCACTGGACAGAAAAGGAAAGGGCTTGGAGAGTCCAGCAGGGATTTCAGCTGGCAGCCATGGCAACAGGGAAGCCTACAGAGGAGAGCAGGCAAATCCAGGTGTCTGCAGTTAAACCCCTGGACAAATGAGGAAGGCACTTCCTCAGGCCCCCTCAAGATACTGCCCAAGCCAGAGGCAACCTCAACACCTGTTCCTTCCCCAGTTAAAGCCCAGTAAGTTTAGCAGAAGATAAAAGGCCTGTCACATGGTTTCCCATGAACAAAGGTCAGGCAGGAGAAGGGAGAGAGCCTCAGGTGGGCTGGCGGTCAAGAGCAGAGCTAACTCCTCGAGGCAACCCACGCCTCAGCACCAAGCCAGCCTCCTAGGAAAGTGTGGGCATTCTATACCATAAGGTCAGGAGAGCAGGCCACAATTACCAGAAACCACCAGCCCTCTGACACCTCAAGCTTGGGACACCCACGTCCATGACTCAGACCATTTCCACCTGATAAATGCAACTCCTCAAGCTCCATCCGTAAAATTCATGTCACCAATTTTTTCCTCCAAGGACCTACAAGGCATCTTAGAGAGTCAAAGTCGCCTCTCGAGTCTAAGCCACACTCCACTTCACTGCCTGCAGCTCCTGACCAGAGGCAGAAGCAGGTTTGAAAGGGAGGCCTTTTTTTT
>JADRCD010092543.1:0-13811 GCA_019843815.1 Montemys delectorum | reverse complement strand
CACCACCCACAAGGGGCCCCACCCCCTTGGTCACTAATTGAGAAAATGCCCCACAGCTCGGTCTCACAGAGGCACTTCCCCAACTGAAGCTCCCTTCTCTGTGATAACTCCAGCCTGTGTCAAGTTGACACACAAAACCAGCCAGTACCGGAGGGATTCTATAACAGATAAAATTTGGGGAAAAGCCACATGAGGCACCACATGTTAAGAAGAATGTTGACATCTCCTCTCAGGGCTCTTGGTCTTTGAGAGTAAAAAGAGTTTAAGAATGGGTTCAGAAGAAAGCCCCGGGACAATTTTATCAGAGTTTAAAAAAGAAAACTCCAGGCAGATAAGATGCAAATCTCAGCAGCTGCCTGAAGGAGGAAGGTGAAAAGGAAGAGAGAAAGCCAGGCCATTGTAACACTCAGATGGCAGAAGACAGAGTGCAGTAGGGGCTTTAGAGAAGAAGTGAGGAAGCCCAGTCTTAGGGAAAGCCTGCTTTTAAAAGAGATAGAAAGAAGAAAAGAAAGAGTTGCATTTTCTGAGTGAGTCAGAAAAGCCAACAGACTTAATCCAGTTGCATGGCTGCTCCCCCGCAGGATTTCTGCTGCTAGGGTAGGATTTCCAGGAAAGAAAAATACATTATCTCATTGAAAGGACAACTTTTCCTCCCATCTCTTTAGCATGGCTTGAGGTGACTCTGCCTTCCCACGGGGAGGATCCTTGGCCAGGGAATTGACTAGTCCAAATGGACTAGCTCTTAAATGGAGAGAGAGTGTCATAGCTTCACTCAAGGAGATTGTACTCTCTTTTACCGGAAGGAAGAGTTTCTCAATGAGCCTTCAACACTAGCATAACAGTAGCCCACACTAAAAGCTTTAAGGGGGAGAGGACAAAGTATACAAAAACAATACAATAAAATTCTGTGAAACTAAGTGGATACTGGATTACATCTGGCTCAAGACATAGTTTACATAAAATTATAAATTTGAATTAGGGACACACCTCGATTAATTTTACTAAGAAGGGAGATTTAAAAAGTAAGAGGCATATGAGTTCTTGAGGTGGAGATCCATTATTACTAGAGAGTTTACTGGTCATTGGTCAGACAATCACCAAGGAAGAATACCCATGTTCCACAACTACAGCTTACCCTAACATATTACTATGTACAGAAAACTAGGATATTATGATGTGCCTCAAGACATCTAGGAACCGACAGACAAGTATTGTCATCATCTGTGTTTTATAGCTACTAGACTAGAGATTTAGGTCAAGGTCATGCCACTAAAGAAATGACTACAACCCCACCCAACACCTTCCCATTTTGATGTCATGCCCATCTACTCTGTATCACTTCTTGAGTTTCTGTCCCCTGGTTCAAGGATCTGATAGGAAAATGTTCCTCGCTCATAGACCTTTTTCTGCCTCATTTACTTTTACCACTATGTTGAAGGCTTATTTCCAGCCTCAAATCCTTTGGGTCTTTGGCCACAGAGATATTTTAGCTTTGAAACACCAATAGCCCTTAATGATCATTTTAAAAAAGACCATTGATAGCAATCCTTTATAGTTGGTTTTTATTATGTTTAGAATCATCTAACCCCAACTGAGTAATAAGCTCCAAGAAGGTAAGGTACCATGTCATTTCCCCTATTGTAGAATATGCAAACACATACATTGGGTTTTCTGCAACAAGGTAGGTTAATCTCAGATAGCTGTAGTGAAAATTAGTACTGTAAACACACTCATTCCTCAGGATTTATGAAGGATTGATTTCAGGATCCCAGTGGATATGATAGTCAAGCATGCTCAAGTGTCTTGTGCAAAATGGTGTAGTATTTGCTAGGGATGAGATGGCTCAGTCAGTAAAGTTCTTGCCAAACAAGCATGAGGACAGAAGTACAGATACCTAGCTCTCATGTAAAAGGTGGGTTTTCAAGAAAAAAACATCTATAATGCAAACGCTAAGGATAGGTATACACAGAGTTCCTTAGAGTTCATTGGCAAGCCACATTATCTAATTGGTAAGCTTTAGCGTCACTGAGAGAGTCTATCTCAAAAAATAAGGTAATTGATTTCACCCTCCAACTTCTACATGAACACACATATGCATATATACCTACATGTGTACATGCACACAGCCACATAAACATATAATATGGACCACATATACATATAAAGAGAAAACAAAATAATCTATCATTACATTTACATTTACCTATTTATTCTCCCATCTGCTTCAGATTATTCCTAGCGGACATATCATATTTAATTCAATGTAAATGCAATATATAGTTATCCTAGTATATTGTTTTAGATAACAACAATGAAAAGTTCATACATATTAATATAACATTTGAGATCCATTGGTGGTTGAATCTGAAAATGCAAAACCTGTTCATCCCAATGCCATACCTCCAAACTACAGATGGTCCCAAAGAAGTCACTAGTAAAATGACAAAGGATACAATTTAAAATGGGCAACAGACCTAAGTAGACATTTCTTTAAAACAAATGGCCAACTGTGATGTCAAAAAAAAAAAAAAACCCCAAAAAAAAAAAACAAAAAAACAAAAAAACAAAAAAAAAAAAACATTGCCAATCACTAATCACTGTGGAAATAAAAATCAAAACTAGTAAGATGTCCTTTTTCTCCACAAGAATAACTTGTCAAAAGGACTGAAGCTAAGAAGTGCTAAAAGCATGCACAGAAAGGGAACACCAGCCCACTCCCGGATGGAATGTAAACTATGACTACCATCATGGAAAACAGGATGCAGGGTGTCATGACATTTTTGACAATTTTGGAATTTCAATTTCTTTAAAAAACAAAGAGAGATCATAAGAAACTTTTTATTTTAATCCCAGGTGTGAGGATATAGGGCTGCTTCAGACTGTCCACAGCAGCTGCCTATGGTTTACCTTGTGCTCTAGCAGAGAGGCATGGTTTTACCCACGGCAGATAGTTTCTGCAATTCTGTGACTTTCAGAATTCTCTGAACTTTTCAGAGGATAGATAAATGATAGAGCCACAAGACATGAAATTGTTGGTTATTGGTTGTTGTAGGGGGGAGGCAGATAATAGTTATGCTCAAAGAAGAAATAAGACCAAATGAATTAGATTCAGTGATTTCTTTCCCCTCTATCCTTCTTTCTCTACTATCTAGTGTTAGGGGTGAAACTAGGGGATAAAGAATGAGAAAAAGAACCCACAGAGTATCAAAGATCAGCTACAACAGGACATGCAAAACTTAAATTAGGTCTACCAAATGATCCAGAACTTTTACCATTCAATACACACTCAAAGATAAATATATCTGCCAGTTGAAGAGACATTTGTACTCTAATATTTAAGGTAGCACTATCTATGACATCTAAAACTACAACAGCAATTGCATGTTGCCCAATGAATTGATAAAGAAACTACATAACAGAGCACTTTTCATTGATTAAAAGGGATGAAGTCCACTCATACAAGACATCAAGGATAGAAGGGCATTCATTCTGATCAATGAAACCAAGCCACTTATAGAAAGCTGAATGTGGTATGATGTACTCACATGTGGACTCATGAAAATTTCATTCGTAGAAGCTAGGAGTAGAATGGTAGGTACCAGAAGCCACAGATTAGAGAGCAAGAATATATGAGGGAAGGCTGACCAATGGATGCAAAGTTATTATCAGATACAGGCAAGAACTTCAGCTATGCTGTTGCACAGTAGAGTGACTATATATAATACTCAGGTGCTGTATACTTTGAAAAGCTAGAGGAAGGCTTGGGAGAATGGCTCCGTCAACAGTTAAGAGCAAATATTACTACTTCAAAGGACCGGAGTTCAGTTCCCAGTACCCACATAGGTGGCTCAGAACTGTTTGCAACTCCTGCTCCAAAGGACTTGACATGCTTTTCTGACTTATGACAGATACATCCACATAAATAAGAAAATAAATCTTCATTACAAAAAGCTAGAGAAGGAGATATGAGTACTTTTTAACCATAAGGAAATGATTGATGCATGTTTGAGAAAATACAGATGTCTAACTTGATTACAACATCTCACAATATATATATTTATAGAAACATCATATGGTGCCTCATCATGTACAATTACATTTTTAAATCAACTAAAATAAAATCAATTTTAAAGTACAGCATTTACTTTAAAAGATGGTAAGAAATGAAGACAAAAGTAAGCATATGAAAAGAAATATTAATTTTTTAAAATGGGAATGTGACAAGTTTTTGAGAAATAAGTTTGACAGTCATATTCAGTATGAATTTGATGGAGAAAATACTAAGCAGTAGGAAGAGTAACTGCATTTTACTCCAGCCCATGGAACTAAACGCCTTTGTTTTTTATTATGGTATTATCTCTACTTGACATGACTACGTTTTACATATTATTGAAAGTTTTCTCTTTGTATTGCCTTCAAACTTAAGGAAAAAGACAGAATATTTATTTAATCAAGAATAACTAAACAATTACAAAGAATAAATATTCTAGCATAGTCTATTTGATCTAATTATATTCTGTAACACAGAGCCAGACAAATTTGGTCCAAATCCTTTTTAGCATTAAGCCGTTGTTTCCTCATTTAATTCAATAGAACACCAGTAACAAATTAACCACCTGACAAATAGGCACTTACATATCAGAAGAAAGAAATATGCTACCCAAGTTTATAATGCCCTCTAAAATATACTCTGGGAAGGATATTAGGAAATCATATCCCATGGTGCTAAGGTCTACCCATAACAGTAGGAAATAACTGCCCTTTGAGAGGTCTTGAAATAGTATTATTGTCATTGGACCATTAAACTTCAACTGCAATCAGGTGATAGAAAGAACATTTAGAGAAGAGATGAGATGCACAGGGTGAGTACCAAGAAGATGCTCTGAGAACACAGAAGAGAAATGTGAAGACATTCAGAATGGTCAGAATTATGAAAGTGTTCTGTGTTTGCTGATGTGGAATTCTGAGTACTCCAGGAAAAATGTCCTATGCAAAGGACATCAGAGAAAGAGCAGATGATGAACTCTTCCTCTCTCTGTGGTTGCTTTGTTTAATTTAGAGAGCACTTATTTTTTACTTCATAAGAGACCAAGAACTCCCATTTCCAAAACAACATAGCAATTATGACCAGCGGAATTCCCATAAAAGTGAACATAAAGAACCTTGAGAGACATTTAATTGATCGAAAATAAGAATGGGCCAGGATTTTTAGCACTCCCTGGAAGTATTAGGTAGAGCTACAGTTAAAATTATCTGTTTTGTTACGAGAATAGCACAAGGCTGTCCTTATGCCAGAGTAATTATCTAGTTAATTGTTCTAAAATGAGTATAACCCAGTTTCCAGATACATAACACACATTTTGCCAAATGTAATTTGACTTTTGCCAGCAGTCCACAACAGTTCTAAATGCAAAAGTTGCCAGCGGAGTAAAAGGACACCCTAAGGAGCCCTTGGCAGACCCAAGACTGCAGAGCAGCAAGCCCAGAGACAGGAAGAGGAGAAAGTCACTGAGCCAGTATCCAGTAAATTAGAGTGAAGGAATGGTTAGAGACAGGGAGAGGGATGTAGAAGCAAATAGAAGCAAACGAATGAAAGAAGGAAAAGATAAGTAAGTGTGGTAGAAAACAGGCATTCACATTTTTTGGCACTGTATACCTGACTGCTTCTTTCTTTCTGAGAAGTAAATAAAATTAAGTACACAATGGTTTTGGCAGAGTTTCAGGGACATAGTACCAAGGAGTGGGCCTTTGCCTTTCCCAAAGGGATGTTTATATATTCTCTATAAGTGTACAACACAGCCAATTAGGTTTACAATGATGACAATAGTTCTTTAATTACTGAAAATGTTTATCCTGATCTAAAAGAAAAAAAAAAAAACATGCTTTGTAAGCTTACAGAATATCCCATTTATTACTGTACATCATGAATTTCATGAATGGCCATTACTTTTGAGTCCTGTACCAAACACATCCGGAAGTCAGGGTTACAGATGAAAAACTGATGAATGTAGAGAAGAACAACACATTGCATAATTCTAACTGCTTGCTTTCTTTATGTTTTTTTTTTTTAAACACAATAGCCATTATCTGCCCACTGGGTGAAACAGGATATATAAAATAAATGAAAAAATAAATGTGCAAACTCACCAAATCTTAACTAAATTCACAATGCCTCTGTGGCCAAAGTGTTCTGGCCTCCCTCCCAGAAGCCTCTTTGTCTGGATTGCGATGGAGGATCTCCGTGGACTTTGGCTCCTATACTGGCTATTTGCCCAGCTTAGGGTATGAATATCAGTGAGAGCTGAAAGGGATGAAGAGTGAGACAGACACACGAGCAAACAGAACTCACCTCACAGCTGCAGACCTGACAATTAGCTGATCAGAATCTAAACTACCAAGAGGGAAAACATAACAGTTACTGAAAAGAACACGCAGGTCTTATCTGTCTGCTCTGTGATTTTCAGTATGGAATTTGTATGCAGCACTTTCTTTGTACAAACCAAAGGAACTAGGAGAAAGGGACATTCTGCTGCATCATAAGGCCCATACTGTCTGTCTTAGTCAGGGTTTCTATTCCTGCACAAACATCATGACCAAGAAGAAAGTTGGGGAGGAAAGGATTTATTCAGCTTACTTCCACATGGCTGTTGATCACCGGAGGAAGTCAGGACTGGAACTCAAGCAGGTGAGGAAGCAGGAGCTGATGCAGAGGCCATGGAGGGATGTTCCTTGCTGGCTTGCTTTCCCCTGGCTTGCTCAGCCTGCTCTCTTATAGAACCCAAGACTTCCAGCCCAGGGATGGTACTACCCCTTTGATCACTAATTGAGAAAATGCCCCACAGCTGGATCTCATGGAGGTATTTCCCCAACTGAAGCTCCCTTTTCTGTGATAACTCCAGCCTGTGTCAAGTTGACAGTACTAGCCAGTACACTGTCTTACACCAGCATTAATGATAGGCTCCTAATCTTCGAAGCAACATCTCTCTTTGCTGGACACCATGGCTATTCCAGAAGTGTGAGATCCTTGATACTAATCAGTTCTCTGACCCTTTGTTATTTTAAAGAATGCAATCATTTAGGGAAGCTCCTAGACTATACATCACAGTACATCCATGGCCAAAGCTCATTTCCTCTATCTGTTCCTCTCTCATTTATGAAGGAAGGAAAACATAAAGTTATGCAAAAAAACTTACAATAGGGACACTAATGATGATTCTTTTTAACTGCAGCTTCTGTACCATTGGTTTTTTTTTTTCCTGGAGTCTTCTTCAATGCCATACATAGGCACCCACAAATAAGCTACTCTCCAAAAAAAATCATAGCTGCAGAGAGATGACATCACTAGTAAAATTAAAAATAATAATAACCCACAAAACTCAAAACTGAGTCAGACAGCTGGATGGGAGACATCAATATAATTTACTTTCTATCAGCAACAAGAGTGAGAATAATTTCCTCCAACGTAGGAAGATCAGAGATGAGAAAAGCTTCAGTGGGTTTGGAGATGGAGAATGACTGGCCGAGAAGACAACCATGGCACTAACACTAATCACACGGGGAAGAAAAGCTGGCTTCTGTGTGCCAGGGTCTGAGAAGATAAACTGGCTTGCTCTGAAAATGCACATGGAACTCTGCTCTCCACGGAACTCGACACGAGCATGTCTGTAATCTCTGCAAACTGGAAAATAAGCTTTGTATTGACATCAAAGATGTCTGCCAAAAATCGGGTTCATAGGCTAGAAATAAAGAGTGAACAGTCTTTGGACTGGCAGACAAACTGGAATGCATGTCACAGTGCTTAACTCTATAAAGGATCTTATTTCAGCTGTTGCTTTCCACGGGTTATTTAGTTATAATCAGCCATTTTTTACTTATTATTTGCTACTTCGTGAAATCCCAGTAAGATCAGGCTTCAGGGGGACAAAGGCTTATTTGCATTGTGTAATTCACTCAAACAACCCTTCGCAGTAAGAACCATTATTTCCCATATTTCTTGGTGAGAACAGGTTGGTTTCTGGAGTAGAGTATGGATGAGGAAGTCATTCCATGCCAAGGAATCATTTTTAAAAGAGAGAGAGAAAAAAAAATGTAATTCCGGAAGAAAACATTCCATTTCCATGAGTAAGCAAGATTTCAGAGGTGTGAAACTTCACAAAAATAATAATAATAATAATAAGGTTGGAGCTTCCGAGTGGTTAGGCAGGCTCCTTGCAAATATTTTAGCAAAGTGTACGTGTTGCACCAATTTCGGTATCAGGAACAAAATCCTTGTTTCCCTTTTTCTCTTTTCTTTCTTTCTTTCTTTGTTTCTTTCTTTTTTTGTGTAAGAAATTAAAAAACAAAAAAAAAAAAATGGCACTACTACCAATATTGCTAAACCTAAATGAGATTGCTCCACTGCTAGGTCCTTATCAGAGCTTATAAAACAGTGTTCTTGGGGCGATAATCCCTCTACCTCATGATTGGTGCCATGTTAGGATCATCCCTGAAAACTCTAGGTTAAAACAAAACAAAACAGAAGCAGCGGGCTCCTCCCTCGGGTACTATTTGCAGAAGTCACTCATCTATTGATTCCTGATGTTGCCGGTTTTAGCAAGATAAGACTCCTAATCCATCCACTGAATGTTACTCTGCCAAAGATGAAATAGCTTTAATGCCAACAAAGATTACTGTGATGTTAGACTGGGGAAGATTGTGTTGTTGGAATTACAGCAGCCCCGGGAACACTTGCCATCTCATGTTAATGCCAGACCGAAGTCAAACACTGAATCTTCCTCATCCTGCTCAGAAACCAAGGGGTACAACAATATTTGTGTGCTTAACACTAGGTTCCTATGATAAGCTATGGAAGTCTCTTTTTACCTGGCCTCTCCTTCCTTTATGCACTTAGTTGTTCCTCAGGCACCATCAATTGAAAAGTGCACCATCAGCTTTTTAAATGTAATTCATTTTACAGAGGAAGAAACATTAAGTAAATAGAAACATATGAATCAATATAAGAACCAAGGTGGTACCAGAATAGATCTTAATGTACTAGAGATATTTATCCTAAATCTGGGCATGGTTGGTTCTGTCTATAATCACCGCCTTTGGAAGACTTGAGTCTAGAGGATTGCTTTGGATTCAAGGTCAGCATAAATGACACAGTAAGAACTCTTTTAGCCAGGACTAGAGTGAGACCTGGTCTCCAAAAAACTCCAGAACTAAGCAATAATTATATTTGCTCAAGAGCTTAGAAAGACTTCTCTTTCTAAGAACTCTGTACAAGATCTGCATACTTATACCATTTTAGTATTGAAATTCTAAGCTTTGCATCTGTGAAATTATCAAATTCATTGATGCAACATACCTAACAGTGAAACCAGGAAGACCTAAAAGAAACTGGGGGCCTAAGTTCTTAAGGTAAAGAATATTTATTTATATTTTCTATATTTATTGTTTTCTAATACACATTAAAAAAATTCAACCAAAGGAGTACATGTATATGTGTGATTTATTAGTGTGAATTATTTGGTGTACTCAACTTTTACATGACAATCTTTAAGCTAAATTGATGCTTTCCTGGGGTGTTGGTTGCTATGTCAATCTAGCAAACATAAAGCAATGTTAATGTGTAGAGTAGGGGAACTCAGTAATGAAAAGTACAGGCAGTAGAGTTACAAGAATGCATGAAGTCCCTCGAACAGCACACATTATTTGTGTCTGTGCAGACAACCTAGCCTCACAGGCCTCTCATCTGTAAAACAAAAAGAAAAGAAATATCTCTTCCATGGTGTCAGCGAAGGCATAAGTGAGAAGACTGATAAGATGCTCTCAAGCCAGCTCCTGTATGGTGTCCCCATTAGCAATGGGACGAGGTCAGGAGGGTTATGAGAAACTTGGCAAGAGTGAAATGTTTCTGAAAGTGAAATGACAAAAAAAGAATTCAAAATCAAACACACAGTGAATGTGAGGTATTTCTGCCAGCACCGCCTCTTCAGGTTGGCAAGGTCAGGGTAGTCTTGATTCTGAACATACAGCATGGACAAGGTGTACCCTGCGAAGCTTGTCATGGCAGAGTGGCAATGAACACTGTCTGAGTGCCTGATCTCAGACTCCACACTTTCGCGTGCTTTAGATGGCAGTGGCTTTAGTCTACATACAAAATTCTCTGCTCATAAAGAAATATAACACCATATGACAGAAAACAAAGACTTGGTTTCCTTCCGTTCTCACTCAGCATGCAAACATCTAACTTTTACCTTTAGGTTATAAAGCACTTGAATAGTTGAATAATACACAAGAAGAATCAATATCGATGTTGGAGATGGTGCCTTAAGTCTCATGAAATTTTTACATGCTTGGGTTTGGGGTAAAAATTCCAACCATTCCTAAACTGGCCTAACACATAATTCTGCAATTTTATACTGTGTACTTATGCAAGGTGGTGTTATAGCACATGGATAATTATAAAATCAAAATATCAGCGAAATCTGAAACACATTAGGGATGCTTTATGTCCCTTAGCATCAATATTAGCCAAGATATGATACTTTACATAAATATTAACAAGCATATATCACTAATATACATATTCTTTGTCTTTATAAATAATAAATTTATACGTATACCAATAATTGTTTTAAAATAGATTTATGATTGATTTAGTTTATATACCAAAATACCCAAAGTTGTTTAAAAATTTCTTAGGCAGAATGGACCAGTAATTGGAATTTTTTTAAAAAAAACTCTGCTCACAAAACAGCCCAATATTGCAAAGATTCTTAGCAAGAAAATACTTGCTGAGAAGCCACTCTGTACAGAATGTTAATGGCAGTTGTCCATGTGTGTGGTGCACTTTTGCCTCTGTTCCATGAATACTCCATAACTGCTCTTTTGTCAGGAAAGTAGGCACGAGTGTTTATATTGTGAGTAACTTAGAAAGCATAGGTGGTATTGCCCTGCAATATAGAGAATGGGTGTGTTTACCACACTGTGTCACAAAGAGACTGTCTCCTTTAAGAGACAGACTCTTAAAGTTCTAGCAGCATTTCTGAAGTTTATTTTAAAGTATTCGAGTTTCCTAGGCACAGAGTACCTCTCTTGAACATAATCTGTCAAGTGTGCAAATAGTCCTTGTTGTATTGTCCTGTGGGAATTAATCCAGGAAAGTAGCAAAGAAAACAACAACAACAACAACAAAACAAAACAAAACAAAACAAAAACACAGTGTTTTCTAGCTCTTGCTAGGCCTTGGGGAAGACACAGGGGTATGGCTTAGCAGTTGGGTAAGAATGATGCAAAGCTATTAAGTTAGATTTCCTGTTGGTGTTTGTACAATATTGTGGGGGGGGAAATACAGGCTACAGTGTCCCATTTAAGCCTACTACTTTTCTGAATTTTTCTATATTTAAATTTTTAAACTGATTTCTTATTATGTATGTAAATAATGATGTCTTAGAAAAGTTGTAATGAATTACCTTGTCCAACTCCCATCTGCTCCTCACAACAAAGAAGTATTTTTTCCTCAGAAGTTTTCCCACCAAAAGGTTAACCCTACTAACATATTGCTTTGGGACATATACCCAAATGATGCTTTATCTTACCACAAGAATACTTGGTCAACCATGCTCATTGTGGCTCTTTTCATAATAGCCAAAAATCAGAAACAACATAGATACCACTCAACAGATAAAGAAAAGGTGGTATGTTTGCACAATGGATTATTTTTTTTTAAAAAAATGGCATTATAAAATTGGCAGGTAAGTGTGTAAACCTAGAAAAAAACTATGTGAAGTAACAAAGAAAGATAAAAATGGTATGTATTCAATTATGTATGGATATTAGCTGTTACATACATGATAACCAAGCTACAATCCATAGACCAGAGACATTAGGTATAGAGGAAGGAAATAGAGATGGGGAAACATGGTTCTTTCTGGAAGGGGTAATTAGAACAGATTTTATAGATAGACTGGGGTGGGGGAGGATGGGAATAAGAGGATCAGGTGGGGAGAGGAAGTAGAGTTGAAGGAGAGAATGCAAAGAAAGACATCTAGAAATGAAAGGCATTTGAGGCATAGTGTTGAAATTTAGTGCCCTGGAACCTTCCTAAAATATATAAAGGCAAGTGTAGTTTAAATATGCTTGGCCCAGAAAGTGGCACTAATAGGAGGTGTACTGGCTGGATTTGTGTGCCAACTTGACGAAGGCTGGAGTTATCAGAAAGAAGGGAGTTTCAGTTGGTGAAGTGCCTCCATGAGATCCAGCTGTGGGGCATTTTCTCAATTAGTGATCAAGGGGGTAGGAACCCTTGTGGGTGATGCCATCCCTGGGCTTGAAGTCTTGGGTTCTATAAGAGAGCAGGCTGAGCAAGCCAGGAAAAAAGCAAGCCAGTAAGGAACATCACTCCATGGCCTTTGCATCAGCTCCTGCTTCCTGACCTGCTTGAGTTCCAGTACTGACTTCCTCTGGTGATCAACAGCCATGTGGAAGTGTAAGCTGAATAAACCCTTTCCTCCCCAACTTGCTTCTTGGTCATGATGTTTGTGTAGGAATAGAAACCCTGACTTATACAGGAGGTGTGGCCTTGTTGGAGTAGGTGGGGCCATGTTGGAGGAAATGTGTCACTGTGGGAGCAGGGTTTGAGTCCCACCTCATAGTTGCCAAAAAACAGTCTGATCCTGGATTCCTTCTTAGAAAGATGTAGAACTCTTGGCTCCTCCAGTATCATGCCTGCCTGGACACTGCCATGCTCCTACCTTGATGATAATAGATTGGATCTCTGAACCTGTAAGCCAGCCCCAATTAAGTATTGTCCTTTACAGGAGTTGTCTTTGTCATGGTGTCTGTTCACACTATGTTTTAATTAAAACCCTAACTAAAACAGCAAGTCTACTGAAGTTTACAAATAATGAGGGAGAAAGAGTCACAAATAAACATCTCTTGTTACCAAACAAAGCTTCCAATATCAGGACAAGGTTGCACTGTTAACCAAAGATGGTCCCAACGAAATCCCCAAACAACTTAACTGGTACCAAGTCATTAGATTGCTATCCTCAATCTGACAGAATGGTCCCATTGTTCAAGACAACACAACCCATTGACCATGGAGAAGTCCAGTGAGTGGCTACATAGAACTTTCAACCCTATGTTCTAATTTCTTTAGTATGAGAAAGTATTCTGTAAGCTACCAAAAGAGAAATGCAAACACCAACTCAATCACAAAACCTTTGATCTACAATATGTCTTACCTGAAAAACATGCTAGGGTAATGGAAGAACCTTGTAGGAATAATCAACCAATATCTGTACTTAAGGCCCACTCCATAAGATAGAACCTGCACTAACACTGCTTGAATGACCAAGAACCAGAGAATAGATAGGCTAACAGATAACAGATAACAGAAAGCTAGGGTAAAACCAAATACTACTTATCCACAAAGAAAACAAAAAGTGCAACAGTAAAATGACTCTTAATGATACTCTGCTATTCTGATAGATCAGTGCCTTATTTACAGATCGTCAGAGAAGCTTCCTACTGCAGCAGATGACAAGACATCAAGCAAAGAGAGACCATGAAACACACAGTTCTAAATATGTTTCAATCAAATTCTTCCCCTCAGAACTCAGAGAACTAGGTGGAAAAAGAGTCAGAAAGAGTGAAGGGGCCAGAAGGAGGAAAAAATACCAGGAAAACAAGGCCCTCTAAATCAATATGATCAAAGCTCATATAAACTCACAGAAATAGAAGCAGCAAACACAAGGCCTACAAGAGCTTGCATTAGGTGATATATATATATATATATATATATATATATATGTGTGTGTGTG
>JADRCD010092535.1:0-16173 GCA_019843815.1 Montemys delectorum | reverse complement strand
GTGAGTGTAGGTGAGGTGACGGTGCTGTGAGTGTAGGTGAGGTGACGGTGCTGTGAGTGTAGGTGAGGTGACGGTGCTGTGAGTGTAGGTGAGGTGACGCTGTGAGTGTAGGTGAGGGGACAGTGCTGTGAGTGTAGGTGTGGAACCTCGCAGCATTCTTTGATTTTTTTTTTCTTTTCCTTTTTAGCCTAGGCAAGCCTCATACTCACTCAGTTGCCCAGTCTGACCTCCAGCCAACCTTCTTCATCCTCCTGCGTGTTAGGATTCTAGGTGAGATGCCACACCTGCAGGGAGCCTAACTTTACAGGATTTTTTGTTTGTTCGTTTTTTGTTTTTGTTTTTGTTTGTTTGTTTTTTCGAGACAGGGTCTCTCTGTGTAGCCCTGGCTGTCCTGGAACTCACTCTGTAGACCAGGCTGGCCTCGAACTCAGAAATCCACCTGCCTCTGCCTCCCATGTGCTGGGATTAAAGGCGTGCGCCACCACTGCCCTGACTTTACAGGATTTTAAATTTGTTTTGGGGCATGTTAATTGCTATGGATCCATGGATCTCAGCCTGTGGGTCTTGACCCCTTTGTGGGGGTGATAGACCCTTTCACGGGGTCACCTAAGACCACTGGAAAACACAGATATTTACATTACAAGTCATAAGAGTTGCAAAATTATAGTTATGAAGTAGCAACAAAAATAATGGTTTTGCTTGTTTTTTGATTTGTTTTTTTGTTTTTTGTTTTTTTGTTTTATGGTTGGTGGTCATCCCAACATGAGCTGTGTTCAAGGATGATGGTGTTAGTAAGGTTGAGAGCCAGTGCTGTACATAAAGATTGGAAGCTGTATGGTAGTAGCATACACCTGTAATCACAGACTGAGGCAGGAGAATTGTGTGAAGCCAGCCTGGGAGACCAAGCTGGGATACATAAAAAAGTCAAAGCAAGGTGGTTGGGGAGTCATGTATGGAAGTCAGCTTGAAATCAAGAGAATTGGGTACCACTAAAAACAGAAGAGAACAAGGGTCAGGGGTCAGGGGTCAACCCTCCCTGTGGTGGGTGGTTAAGCATCTGAAGGCTGCTGTCAGATGCAGTCTTACAAGAGCTAATGGAGCTCTGAACACAAGGAAGAGGGGGCCCTGGCACCTGTTGGGCTCTCCACAGAGTCTGTGGACCTGAGAAATACGATACGACAGAGATAGGGTGAGTGGGGCCATCTGACGTCCTTATGGAGAACTGCTTAAGTAGGGGGCAGGGAGAGAAACCACAGTAAGGCTGTGGAACAGGGATTTTGTGAGGAAAGGAAGGGAGGGAGGGTGGTCATGGTTCCTTGAAGTGGAAACTTCTAGTTCCTTGGAAAGTTAGTGATGTCAAATGATGGTTTTCTGGGGCACGGAGGTGAAAGGATGTCTTGCCAAAGCAGACACACGAGAGACTGTTTTCCTGAAGCAGACACAGGTGAAAGGATGTTTGGATATAGCAGACGCGTGAAAGGACACTTGATGAAGGAGTATAAATATGACCCCACAGACAGCGGAAGCTGAGCACTGAGCCGTGGTTTGGTCTGCTCTGCCTCACTATTCTTTGCTAACGACACACATCTGTTGGTTTGCTTTACATGGTGTTGTGGAGAGAAACTCCCCTGAGAACTGCCCGTGAGGTTCCTGCAGCAGCTTGCTTGCTTCTTTCTGCAGCCTCGCCGCAGGCCGGTTGGCGAGCCTTGTGGGTTTAAGAATTGAACTACAGCTGCTGGTGTCTGCATAGTGTCTGCTTGGCCAAAAGGACTGGACTGTAGCTGCCAGTTTGTGTGTGTGGTGCCTGCCTAGAGGACTGGTCTGCAGCTGTGACTGTATTTGGTGTTTGCTGCGGGACTGAACTGCTGCCCAAGAAGATCAAAGAGCCCCACAAAGGACTACTGCTGAACAGGTCCACTTCCCTCACATCCTAATAACTTTCTCTTCCACTACCTCTGCTGGTAGTGGGCTAGAGGGGAGGTTGAGCCCTTATTAAAAGTGGGTTGCAAAACTTTGCGCCTAGAGTTCCTGATGGGGAAGGAAGGAGGAGGGAAATGGGGTCCGGCAGCTTGTCAGTGAGATGGCTTCTTAAGATCAGCTGTGGAAGGATGGATAGGGAGGGAGTGAGGGTAGCTCGTACAGGGGGTGGGGCAGGGGAGTAGGGGAAGACATTCCCTTCTCAAAGGAAGGACCAGTCACCGCGTGAGGGCCCCTGTCTTCCAAGTGAGGTGAGAAGTAAGGATGGCTTAGAGGGAAGGAATGGGCGCAGATTGGACTCAAGGACTCGCTGTAAGCATGGGAAGAGCCTTGGGGACGGTGTGGATGCAGGGCAGCAGGTGTCTGGTGGAAACGGCACACAGGACTCTCAGTATTAGGCTTGGGAACAGCCATGAAGCTTTGCTTCTGAGCTGGAGGCTGGAGAGAAGACCGTGGAAGTTAGGTGAAGATGAAAAACCAGAGATTTATAGGAGGAATGGGGAGCAGGAGACAAGAATGGAGAGGTATTGGGTCAATCGCGTTCCATGTTCTCTGCTCTCTGTGCACGGTCGTAAATGTCTCTAAACCCAACCTTATTCCTTCTGACTCGCCATGCTTGTCAGCAGTAGTCTAGATAGTGTCCTGTCCAGTGCAGAAGCTGGGCTCACGCGTGGTCTACCCACATGATGTTGAACACATTCCGTGCTTTATCCAACGAGTAGTCTACCCGCATGGTGTTGAACATGTTCCGTGCGTTATCCAAGTTACTGCCCTTGACAACCTCCTCATGAGTTAAAAAAAAAACCCAAGCTTCAGTGTTCCTTTTAAAAGATGAATCAAGTGCTGGGCTGGTGGTGCACGCCTTTAGTCCCAGCACTCGGGAGGCAGAGGTAGGCTGGTCTGAGTTTGAGGCCAGGCTGGTCTACAGAGCGGGTTGCAGGACAGCCAGAACTATGCAGAGAAAGCCAGAACCAAAACAACAATTAACACTGAATCCAGAGAGTAGATGACTTGTTTATGTTGTAGGGCTAGTGGTGAAATGAAGTTTCCAACCCAGGGCAGGCTGACTGGAACCTTAACTGCCCTTAACCACTTTTCTGAACTACCTCTCTGCCAAGACCTGCCACAATTACCATATAGGAATTGCCTTTTCAAGTGTCACTCACATTGCCCTTGTGATAGCAAAAGTAACATACATTCACAGTTTGTAAGTCAGCTTCCTTCCCTCCTTCCCCCTCCTTCCCTCGCCTCTTCCCTCTCCCCCTTCCCGTGCACGTGCTCAGCTCAGCTGTTCTGCTGCCCCGCCCCCTTCCCAGTCCTAACACAGGAGCTGCGCTGCCAGTCACGCGCTCCTCGGCCTCTCCACGTGTCCCAGCCATCACTCAGTTTCTCACAGGTAGTATGCATAGTGAAGCATACATTCTTCAATTTGATTGTCACAATATCTTGTGAGGTTTCAGCCAAGTGCAAGACAAAGGAAGACACAATTCCTGAGTGTGTGTGTGTTGGGGCGGGGTGTGGGGATGCGGCGGTTTGTCTATGAAGTTTAAACATTCCAGAAGTGACCAGTACAAAAACCTGTGATCTTTTTGCTCTTAATTATGCCAGACTCCTTTTGTGAAAGGAGTTCCCTCTGGGTCTTCTGCTTCCATCCAGGTCATAGAACTCTGTATGTGGGGGTTCGGATGCCGCTGGGGAGGCAGAGCCATCGGCACCACCGAACTCATGGCCAGAAGCACCGGAGACGAGGAGGGCGGGGCAAAGGAGCCAGTCAGGGCGAGGAGGGCTTGGAAGCCTCGGAAGCCTCGGCACACGGTAACACCCCGGAGAGATGGGGGCAGTTCATTGGGGAGAGAGGACAGGGGTCCGTGGTGGGGAGAGGTGGTGGGGAGGGCAGTGCAGGAGGAGCATAGCCATTTAAAAGTCATTGTCTGGGGTTCCCAAGAGGAAGGAATGCTTCTAAGGATTAAAAATGCCTTCCTGAAAGTTTACATTTCAGCACCCCAGTCAACAATGTCAGGATTCCTTTGCTAGAGAATTAACCATTTCTTTTTATTGAAATTTGTTGGACCTCTGGGAAACTATAAACAAAACAAAACTTATTTATATGCTCAGGTATTTTGCCTACGTGTATGTTTGTGTGCCACATGAATGCCTAGTGCCCTTGGCGGCCAGAGAGGGTGCCAGATTCCCCTGGGACTGGAGTCACAGACAGTTCTGAGCTGCCAAGTGGGTGCTGGGAACTGAACCCAGGTCTCTAGGAGAACAGCCAGTGCTCTTAGCACTGAGCCTTCTCTCCAGCCCTGGTTTCTAGGTTCTCATGGGACCTCTGCGAGTGGTCTCAGTTGACGGCTCTGCTCTCTGCGAGTGGTCTCAGTTGACGGCTCTGCTCTCTTGTGGAGATGCCTCCACAGAAGAGCCTTTCCTCTAAGAACAAGGAGCGTTTAACCTGTCTTCAAGGCATTCCCTGTGTAGCCCCAAGCTGCTAGGCAGAATGCTATTTTTGTTCTGACTTGGAGGCTGGTACACATGCAGACCTTTCTTTCTCTGGTTGGTTTCCTAGATACGCCATCTCAGCGTGTTCAGTTCATTCTTGGCACTGAGGAAGATGAAGAGCACGTGCCTCATGAGTTGTTCACGGAGCTAGACGAGATCTGTATGAAAGAGGGGGAAGATGCTGAATGGAAGGAGACGGCCAGGTGAGGGTCGGCAGACTCCTGCCCGCTGCAGCAGGGCTCTCAGCAGGCCAGGCCTGCTTGCCTCTTGTCTCTTCTTTGGTCATGTGGTGACCAGTAAGCCTGGCTCCAGCTCTTTGTGGTGCAGTGTCAACCCATGCACTGCTGTGGACAGTTTCCATAGCAGAGAGTTAAACAGGCCGGTTGGTAGTGAGTTTTCCGTGTTTGTCTTCGTGGGATTCTGAAGTCACACAAAGCACAGATAAAAATGTTATTTTATGAATGTTGTACCCAAATGGTATAGAGTTTTAAGAATTATGCTTATTATTTGCTGGCCAGTGGTGGCACATTGCCTTTAATCCCAGCACATGGGAGGCAGAGGCAGGTGGATTTCTAAGTTCGAGGCCAGCCTGGTCTACAGAGTGAGTTCCAGGACAGCCAGGGCTACACAGAGAAACCCTGTCTCAGAAAAAAAAAAAAAAAAGAATTATGCTTATTATAGACAGTTTTATAACTAAAGATTTTTAAGGAGCTGAAGTGATGGCCCAGTGGTTGGGAGCACTGACTGTACTTCCAGAGGACCCAGGTTCGATTCCCAGTGCCCACATGGCTCACCACTGTCTGTAACTCCACGGTTTGACACCTTCATCCAGACATACATGCAGACAAAACACCAATGCACATCAATAAAAACAAATACTAAAAAATTCAAAAACAAATATAAGCAAAAGAAAATGGCAGTTACCTTCACTTCTACTGTCCTAAGGATAAAACAAGGAATATATTTGGGTCTTAGACATATATGTGTTTGTAATTTAAAGTTTGTCTCTGAATAAAAACGGGGTTAGATTTGCACTGTGCCACAGCTTGCTTTTCCAGTGTCCGAACATTAGAGCAGGAGTGAGTGTTGGAGTGTGACAGTTCAGGTTTTGCCCTCTTGCAGACCCCACCCCCAGTCTCTGGCGTCTCACTGTTGACAATGTTTGCAGGTGGCTGAAGTTTGAAGAGGATGTGGAGGACGGGGGAGAGCGCTGGAGCAAGCCTTATGTGGCCACGCTCTCTCTGCACAGCCTGTTTGAGCTGAGGAGCTGCCTCATCAATGGCTCCGTCCTTCTGGACATGCGTGCAAGTAGTATAGAGGAGATCTCAGGTACGGGCAAACGGGTAGAGGAGCTCGGTGTGAGCTCGATCGGATTGGGAGAGCCAAGCGTTCTGGCGTTGGGAGCCTGGACAGCAGGATGTCAGGCGTGAGGTCTGAACTATAAATGTCAGTGACACTTTATCTCAAGCAAAACAAAACAGAACATTGAAGCCAGAAGGGAAGAAAATTAAAGGGTCGTTGAGACAGTAGGTAAGAGTGCTGTGCCAGCTGGGCAGGCCGCCTCAGTGCCATCCCAGGAACTCGTTATGGAAAGACTGACTTCTGGAAGCCGTGCTCTGACCTCTACGAGCACACCACGGCACTTCCTTTGATTACATACATGCTCACACATGCACACAGTAACGGTAATGGTAATAATATAATAATAATACCTTTTAAAATTAAAGATTTAAAAGCACACACTCTGTCCCCTAGAAGAGATGCAGGAGTGAGCCACAGCATCCCACACTTCGGCATGGCGTGTGGGGTGCCCGTCTGATGGAGTTCTCTCATATGAATGGATATTAAGTTACTGTGTTTGGGGAGCAGCACTGGACAGCACAAGTGTCTAAGTGGCTCTGCCTCTCTGAGGATCTTGGGGGCCTGGGGACCGAGTCAGTACTGATGAAATCCTGGACTCCTTTGAAAAGTGGTACCTGGGTGTGCCACCCACTGTGGGGAAAGTGGGATTAAAAAAAAAGTGAGTTTTGTGTCGGGGTCCTGTTCACTGCCCCAGAGGTAGTGGAACCTGGGGATCAGAGGCCATAAATGAGCATCAGAGAAGCCATACAATTCATATGCTGAGGGTTAGGGGCATCACGTAAGTAAAGTGTGTAATCCCAAGGGTGAGTTGTGCATGGCAGGCAAGCTGCTGGGGCAAAAACATGCATTTTTCATAGAGTCACCTAAACAAATAACAATAGCGAGGGATAATCAATAATCTGAAGTGAACTCAGTGCTATATGCTACACTTGGCAGGGCATGGAAGCACACACATTCCCACACTGCATCTGAAGAAACCAAGGTCACAAGACTTGGGTTTTTGGAGTTTTTTTATAGCACTCAGAAGTCTCCTCACACAACTCCCCTTGGACTGTGTTCCAAAAGGGTTGCAACTGGCTTTCACTGACTTGTAAATACGTTCTTGTCTGAGAGCCCATGAAGTTCCTAAGAAAGTATGGGCTGTGTTTTGGGTAGAGGAATCCCTGGGAGTTAGTGCTCTACAGTCCCCACAGTGAGGCCTAGGCCAAGCCTTGGCAGGGCAGCTGTTAGGAAGATGGAGGCTGAGTTAAAATGTCAGGCCACGGGAATAGAGGAGGCGGGACGCACGGAGCAGTGACGGAAGGGCACGGATTCCACTGCAGCTCAGGAGGTAGAATTGAGGGCAACAAGCTGATGGACTGTTCTGGGCATAAAGGAAAGTGCAGGAGCCTGGCTTCTGGCTGGATCACCATGTCAGGTGGGTGGGAGGAGGATGGGCTTGCTAAGTTCTAGGTGTGTAGGGTGTCCAGATGGCAGTGTCTGCCGGTAATCTGAGCTGTCGTGACACTAGGGAGACATCTGAACTGAAATGTGCCTCTAGGTCTTCAAAGGTGGTTGAGGTTATGGTGGTCAGCAGCGGGGGTGGGACTCCGCCTGTCTAAGGCTGGCTCAGAGGTCGTAGGTCGGGTGAAAGAAAAGTGTCATCCTTGGAGACTGAGGGTCACTTGGCAGTGACATAAAAATCAGACAACAGCCACCAATCCTGTGTAAGCCTCCTAGGACCGCCGGGACACATCTCCATGAATGTGGTGGCTTGTGCCTACCGTCCCAGCACTCAGAGGTTAAGACCAATAGATCAGACTAGCCTGGTTCAAGATTAGCCTGGGCTTGTAGCAGGATCTTGTCTCAAAATAAAACCAATGAACCAATCAATAAGTTTGGAAATCAGAAACCTGAAATGAGTTTTAGTTTTGGCTGTGTTCCTCGGAGGCCCACAGCGGGAATATTTCTCCTTGGTTCCTCCAGCTTTTGGGAGCTATAGGTGCTTTTTGATTGAGGATTTTCTTTTCTTTTGGGGAATGTTAAGAGGGAAAAGAAAAGATAAAACTGGTAGAAGAGGAGCCTGGGTAGATGAAGGCTTCTGAGGCATGATTGTAATATGAGGGAAGAAATCGACCCAAATAAATGTTAAACATGCAGGAATGTGGTGTGGGCATGCTTGTTCACACCTGGGACCCAGCACGTGTGGGAAATAGAGAAGAATCCTCTTCAGATCAGGTGCTGAGGCATTCGCTAACAATCTTCCAGGAGGCTATGGTGACTTTGATACTGAGCATCTCTGTAGGTCAGGGCTTCGGTACAGCGGTACAGCGTGAGCTGTAGTTCCAGGGTCAGGTGGGTCAGGAATAATGGAGCTAGGAGTAAGATACAGCCTGGAACTCAGACGTTTATCTAGAGTCCTGCTGACAGTACCGACCTCCCACCCCCACCCAAACCATTGGGCTTGATTGTTTAAATGCTGGTAATTGTCCTGGGGTGAGCAGATAATTAATGTTAATGATACATTTTAAAAATTTATTTCATTTTTAATGCATGCGTTTCACCTGCATGAATGCATGTTTTGTACCACATGCATGCCTGCTGCCTGAAGAGGCTAGAGAGGACCTTGGATCCCTGAAACTAGTTACAGACAGCTGAGTTGCCACATGGGTGCTGAGAATTGAACCCGGGTCCTCTGGAAGTAAGACCACTGAGCCATTTGTCCAGCTCTAATTTAATTTTTCTTATAGGCTCAACTTCAGATAGCTGCTGGGGGTCATAGTTGCAGCATCCCTGACAATTCCACCAGTGCTGAGTTCCCAGAGGAAAGGATAGTGGAGAAAGAGGCAATCGCGGCTGAGTCAGCCAGACCCGGGATGAGCCCTTGCTCCTCAGGTTAGCAGGCGCGAAGGAAAGGAATGGTCAGCTCAGGCGTTGAGAGCACTTATTGCTCTTTTAGAGGACTCAAGTTTGGTTCCCAGTGCCCACATCATGTGGCTCATGGCCACTTGTAACTCCAGCTCCAGGGGATCTGATATGCTCTTCCAGTCTGCGTGGACACCTGCACATGTGGCGCGCACACACATAGATAGAAGTTAAAAATAAATATATTTAAAATAGAATTAAAAATTGTCATAAAAACACCATTCTGGGCTGTTGTGGGAATTATTAAAAAATGAACCTGCCAACTCTCTACTGTGCTGGACCATGCTCCTGCGCTCCTGCTGGCCTGCTAACTCTCTGCAGCTAGCCCCTGCAGCATCTGGCTCACTTGTCCTGCGAGCCACTAGTTCCCTCTCTGCTATAATCCCTGGTAACTGGCGGTCCCACACTCCAGTCACCAAATAGATCTGCCATCCTCACGGTTTGATAACACAATACACAGTAACCCAGTAAAATCAGACTCTTAAGCTTATAGTTAACCAATTAGATTTATGTATCAATAAAATCACAATTTACAAGATGCCAATACAATAATCTCAGAGCCAATTGATAATGATAAAGTTTTAACCCAGTTATTCTAACCTTTTGTAACTCCACGTCGGCCTCCATTCTTCCTCCCTTGCATCCTGAGACCTCTCTGTCTCCGCCACTCTTAGCTCCGCCTCTCTTTTCCCTGTCCAATCACAGACCTCCTCTGCACTAATGTAATTGGACAGGGGAAATCTTGTGACCATCACCCTTTCTGTTTAATAATTAAAAAAAAAAAACCTTTCTCTCATAATAGAATTTGAGCACAACTATTACCATTTTGTAATTTATAGAGTACCAGATAGACCTAACACCCAGCCCATCATTTTTGTCAATTAAATAAATAAGGGCTTCTGTCGTCTATCCTAACTTGAAAAGAATTATAATTATACATCTGACTCATGTCCTGGATTTAGGTTGTATGCCATCTGAAAACTGTCCTCTCCAATCTGTATCCTCTTTCTCAATGCTGAACAGCTTGGGCTGGCTATGAGACTACCAGCCTTCAACCTCGTCCATCAGAAATCCAAGAATGACTGATATTAACTGAAAATATATAGGAAACCTAACACAGCTCCCAAAACTTAGCCAATCTATGGAGACCGTTGATCACCCGGACAGTCCCTTACCTCAAAATGTTGGAGCGCTGATCTTGAGCCATCTGACAGACCTAGAAAAGCGGGATAGTAAGGGCGAGCCTACCCTGTCTCGGCAGAATCAAGCTGTCCCAGCCTGTAATTGTGTCCTTTCTTTGGACAGTGTTATGTCTGAAGATGGAATGAGGCAATTCTTGCCTTGTGGCCGTCTCGCCACAACTGGAGCAAGTCATGGATCCTCAATTTCTTCTCTGAATCCAAGACAGGGAAAGCTGTCAGGAGCAGCCTAGTCTCAACAACAAGGGAATAAATAACATTAAACGTCACATTCTGTGGATTTCTGATGTTCTTGAAAACCAACTATCTATGTAAAGCAGTATGAACTATTGTCTGTTAACTACTCTCAGCTACTTCTAACTAGAATCTTGAAAACACCCTAACAATAAACTCAGAGCTATCTATTTGCTAGTTGGCCCTAAACTCACAGGCTTAAACATTTCAGATCAGATTAACAGTTAAGAAGGACTGGGTCTACTCCTTGTACTTACAAAATTTTATATCAATAGAAGAAATTTATACCAATGAAACTCTTGATTTTGCGTCAAAATAAATTAGGTACCAATTAAGAAATTATGACTTCAGGTTAGTAACAATTAAAGAGATTTCTACCAAATGAGATTACGGCTATGCAATCCATTCTAGCTAGTTCTCTCTGTTCCAATATGACCATTTCTACATTCTCTAGAAAGACAACCTGTTAATAACCCTCTACAACCCCAAAGCCCCTTACTAAATGCCTAGTAGGCTTTGTTCCCAAAGCAATGAGACAAGCTAAGCATAGCGGCAAATACCACCATGTAAGTTCAACATTAATTTTTTTTTTAGATCTATTTAATTTTATATGTGTGAGTACTTTGGTTGCATGTGAGTATGTATACTACGTGCCTGGTACCCGCAGGACCTATAAGAGGGGGTGAATCTCTATAACTAGAGCTATAGATGATGGTGAGAAGCATTTGAGAGACCCATGTGGGTCCTGGGAATTGAACCCAGGCCCTCTGGAAGAGCATCTAATACTAATACTCTTCACCACTGGGCCATCTCTCCAGACTGTGGAAGCTCCACTTTTCCAGGAGGGTCACATGAACCCAGGAGTTCAAGCCCAGCTGAGACAGCACAGATATGGCCCATCTCTAAATATGTGTTTTCATTGTTATGTGGATGAAGATGATGCTCCTTCAGGCAGGAGGCTGAAATCACCATGACAACCCTCTCCTTCCCCAGCCACCCGATGTGGGTCCTCTGTTCCTGAATGTGAGGTTTGAGTGGTGATTGGAATCTCTGCTTTCTAGACCTGATCCTGGACCAGGAGGAGCTGCTCCGAGACCTGAGCGACAGTGTGCGTGTGAAAGTGCGGGAAGCCCTGCTGAAGAAACACCACCATCAGAACGAGAAGAGGAGGAACAACCTCATCCCCATTGTCCGTTCCTTTGCTGAGGTTGGCAAGAAGCAGTCTGACCCGCACTCCATGGACAGAGACGGTGAGGGAGGATTTGTGGGGGCTTGCTGCTTGTTTTGTTGGTGAGACATTCAGGGACTAGCTAGAGATGCTGACCTAGCGGAGGGCTGAGACTGTGCAGCTCAGATACTGGGTCTCTTTGATGAGTAGTAAGCGGGGTGGCCAGGGACTGGTACTGCCTCCCCCTCGTATTCTCAGAAAGGGAGCAGTTTTGAGGAGAACGCCCAGTGTCCACACTGATGCTGATCTGGGATAGAGAAGGGAGCTCTGTAGCCTTTTCCAACTGGCAAACGTCTTAGCTTAGACACAGAATACTGTAGCATAGACGGGCTTCACATTTGTGCTTCTGGCTATACCATCTGCAGAGCAGGTGGGCCTGGACAATCTCTTAAAGCTCTTCACATCTCAAGTTAATAAAGACAGTAACAGGACTGTCCTCCTTCCCTTTCTTATGGGATTTCCAGGAGTTCACTTAAGTCCAAAGCCTGAGCCCAGGTGCAGGTGGGTTGCAAACTCTTCAGCTGCTAATTGCTTCCTCCCTGTGGCTGGGCAGGGCCTTGTCTGTATTATCTTCTAGTCTCTGTGTTTACTAAGAGAGTTCAGAGCTTTTCTGGGAATCTGTAAGCAAGCTTTCTGTAGAGGTCCACGTGCACTTCTGGCTAATGTGGCCGGAGAGAAAGAAGATTGGCCTTGACTGTTGAGGGAGGGAGTAGCCAAGCCTCCCACTTACTGCTAAGTGCATGGGGGACAGGTGTGAGGAGACCCTGCTCCCTGCTTCAGAGTCCTCTCCACCTCTGGAGGCCACAGACTGTGTCAGAGGGGAAAGGGCAAGCTCCTAGCGGATTCTGTTTGACTTTCTCCCACCAGGGCAAACTGTGTCTCCTCAATCTGCTCCAGCTACAAACCTTGAAGTGAAGAATGGCGTCAACTGTGAGCACAGCCCTGTGGATCTAAGCAAGGTGAGGAGACATGGCACGTTGGCCTTACTTTGTTATTTCACTGTAGCAAGACCAGCGCTGCTGCTGTGGAAAGGGCCATCACCCCAATCTTCTCCCTTCGTACACCCAGCCTGGCTCGGTGAGGCTGGCTCCTCAGTGTTTGATGCTCCGCCGCAGTTCCTTCTCATCTTCAAGTTGTCAAGACAGTATTGTATGGCTGCCTCCTGACAGGCCTAATGTTTCAGACGACTCTCAGGGGTTGTGACTTGTGCCTCTGATGAAGCAGTCAAGTGTTAGAAAAGAAAGCTAATGTGACCCAGAGCTTCTGAGGAGCACACTGAGATAGAGTTCAGGCCAGAGTTGTTGCACTAACTCTGATTCTTGAGGTGGCTCAGTGGATAAGGGTGTTTGCTGCCCGAGGATCTGAGTTCCATCCGACACCCTCTCGAAGCAAGGAGAGTACTGGTTCTCATGAGGTCTTCTCCGACCTCCACACATGTGCTGCTGCATGTGTGGACACGCATATGTACACATGCTAATTTGCATGTCGACATTTCTAGTCAGTGTTCCCTCCCTGGGTCTTTGTTGCTTTGTTGGTTTGTTTTGTTTTTCGGTGGTGGGACTGGTAGGATCTGTGCTGCCTCCAGTCAGAGTTTTCATAGAGATGAAATAAAATAGTGAGAGACATTTCTAACCTTAAATGGCACGTGGTGTAGAGCTGTGAAGAGGGTGATTGGCGTTGAAGGGGATGGCCCCAAGTCATCAGAAGGTTTTTCTGCCTTTTTAGGTGGACCTTCATTTCATGAAAAAAATCCCCACGGGGGCAGAGGCCTCCAACGTCCTGGTTGGAGAGGTGGATACTCTGGACCGGCCCATCGTCGCCTTTGTGAGACTGTCCCCGGCTGTGCTCCTTTCTGGCCTGACAGAAGTGCCCATCCCAACGAGGTAACTCGAGGATAAGCTGAGGGCACCCTACTCAGAGCAGAGTTGTGTGAGCGCTGATGCTGGAAACTAGTTATCCCAAAAGTTAGGGTTAGCTGCTTGGAGAGAAGTGTCCGATTCCTCAGAGCTGTGGAGGCAGACGGGCAGGTGACTCCGGGAGGCCTCAGGCTCTCTCCTAGTCAAAGAGCAGGCTCTGGGCAGAGGTACTGGTGTCTTTCCACAGCGCTGGCAGGACTTGGCCCACATGTGGTGGCGTGGTGATTATAGAGTTCAGGTGTGGGGAGCACAATTGAGAGAGGATCCTCCAGAGCGATCCTTTACCTTCCTTACCCTCACCTTCCCTTTTCTTAGAACAGTGAATGGGAATGGGTCTAACCTTGGATTTACACAACAATGCTGTGTTTTGAGTGTTTTGAAAAGACATCCTTTCTGCAGCTAGCAATTGGTAACTCTAAGAAATGTAGCCGGGGACATTACTGAATGTCTTATAAATGGCCCAGATGGTGTTCGGCCAAAGCAAGGTGACGGTTAGCTACAGGGTAGTTCTTTTCGTTGAAGGCACAGTGACACTGTGTGTGGTAGCAGGGAAAGAGCTTTGCTATTTGGAGAAGGTAAGACACCATTCTCTGTCCTTACTTAAAAAGCTCCCTCTTTGTGTCTTTTGGCAGATTTTTGTTTATCTTGTTGGGCCCAGTGGGAAAAGGGCAGCAGTACCATGAGATTGGCAGGTCCATGGCCACCATCATGACGGACGAGGTACACGCCACCACTGCCTTCCTCATTCTCTCGTGAAAGCTGAGTGCTTGCTCTATCCCAGAAACTGAGTGGTGGTTGGGATAAAATGATGGTTTGCCCTGCAGACAGGTTCTTATTATGCATCCCAGGCTGGCCTTGAGTACCCAGTGCTGGAATTATAAGCCAGTAGCACGATGGCCACTTGACTCTCCCTTTTTCAAGTAATTAAGAATGCAGAAAATCCAAGTAGAATGTGTACACTTTGTATTTAATGTAACTTGTGAAACCTGAGTTAACTTTCTTGAGAATATGGCTAATTAAATACATTGATGTTATTTGCATAAGGAAATACTTATTCCATGGAAATAAGACAAGTTTGCATAAGGTCAGGACATGCCCTTAGGCAGTGTCACATGTAAGCTATGGCTTGCCTGTTGTGCTGCGCTGTGCTGTGCAGTGCTGTGCAGTGGAGTTTCCCAGGCGTCCATCTTAGGGGCAGAGGGATGTGTAGGCTGAGTTTATGATCTTTGATTCTTTCACAGAAGTCTTCACTAGTTAGCCCTTCTAGTTTCAAACATGACTCACAAATCTCTGTGAGTCCTGCCTCTCCAATGGAGATTGTAGAGCCTAGAGCCACATCTTATCTCCGTGACACAGGGGCTCACTCTTTAACCTAGGTTGGCCTGCAGCTTGGCAATCCCCCTCCCTTAGCCTCCGGAGTGCTTGGCTTTACAGGCATACACCTCCACAGTGAGCTGTAGGTTCCTCTTAAGAACCCATGTGCTTCGCTAAGTGCTAAGTTTTATCTCTTAGATACCCATGACAGGGAGAAAAAACTGAGAGGCTGTATCCATTTGTCCCTGCCCATTAGAGATGGTTGGAAGTGACGTAATTCTAAGATTGCCTAAGTTTTTTCCTCTCTGTAGATTTTTCATGATGTGGCGTATAAAGCAAAAGAACGGGATGATCTCCTGGCAGGGATTGACGAGTTCCTGGATCAGGTGACAGTGCTCCCGCCAGGGGAGTGGGACCCGTCTATTAGAATTGAGCCACCCAAGAATGTCCCTTCCCAGGTAATGAATGCATATAAGATAGTGGTGGCTGCAGTTGGGAGCCTTGTGATGTCAGAGTAGGAGTAAAAAGCTAATGTACAGTAACATAGGCCTGCTCAGGTGTGCTGGGAAGGACAGAGGGACAGGGAAATATTTCATAGAAGCCTGTCAAGCACAAAGCAATCAAGTGAAACACAGAGTGATCAAAGTGCAAATGGGCTTCCAGATGGTTCTCTGAGAGACTGGACGGGACCAGAGCTCCATAGGCTTCCAGATGGTTTCCTATCAGACTGGACGGGACCAGGCTGGGCATTTTACCCACATGAACTCGCTCTTCCCGGGAGCTCTCCCTCCCCCAGTGCTCTTATCTCTAGTTTACAGGAGAATTAACTGACCTTCTAGGGCAAGATTTTAAAGGACAGTGAGATTACATCGAAGCACACTTGAAACTGTAATTTAGGTCATGTCTTGTTTCTGGAAAGTTACAGTTTAGGAAGCAGATTCTGTTGGGGAAGTCATTTTATTTATATAAATACGTACATCTCCCACCCCCAGGAAAGTCAACTGTATCACAGCCACATATTTGGAAACCACAAACATTTGAATGTTTTTATAGCTTTTGTGTTAGCCTGTTGCCAGCAAGGACAAAGAGGGGCTGACTGGACTCATTTTATTTCCTTCTGTTAAAAGGAAAAAAGGAAAATGCCTGGTGTTCCAAATGGAAACATTTGTCACATAGAACCAGAACCACATGGGGGACACAGTGGGCCAGAGCTTGAGCGGACTGGGCGGTAAGTTCCGAGCCGTTGCACCCTGTCACTCACCGGCACATGCGGCTAAGGAAAGAGGCATCCTCTGGTTCTAGCATCCTGTGTACAAGTTTAGTGACTGTGGTTGACATTCACACGGGACCATCTACTGTACAGAACACCAATGTGTCCAATCTTGTATTCATTCTACTTTCTTGAACCATTTGTTAAATTCTGTGTGTTCCCCAGTCCTTTCTAGATGTTCCCTCTGATGTGAACACAGTACCTTTTTCCTTCCTCACTCCTGATCTTTTTCTTACTCTGTCTCTGCTTTGATGTGGTTTCCTTCGGAAAGCC